>QNTS01000653.1:395350-437258 GCA_003317085.1 Hucho hucho
ATGAAATGTGTAAATGAAAAAGAGAACAGGATTTCTGACGAGTATTGAAAGATATGATTTGGTGGGAGTGTTATTTAGTGTTTAATATATCTCTATCATGCTAAATACATAAGGCCAGCTACCAATGACGCAATAAACAATATATACAAGTACAATGTTTTGTATTCATTTCATTGTCAGTGAAAGCATATGGAAGTATGTGCATTGTGTATGTAATCTACCCAAGGTGACTGTCCTTCACTGGGATTAGTAAACCTCTCTAATCTCATTGTCTATCTGTTTGGCTTCCACCCCCATCTCTCTGACCCACCGCTTTATGTCTCAGAATAGAACATAACGCAACTCCCGTGGCTTTGTCCTTCTTGGAGCTAATCTGTAGGGTAAGGGTATCCCTAATCCCTCTTCTCTGAAGCATTTAGAGTCATCCATCCAGTTCTACTTCACACAAACACGTGGCCATTCATTCATTCACACTCGAGCACACACTAAACACTGAATCTCAGGCCACATTTTACATTTACCACAGTCAAATAAAGTGTGGTGTTTATTAGACAGGGTATTAAATCAACTGAGTTATTTAGCGTACCACTCCAGTCTCAATGCCATCAGAGTACGAGAGCATCTACCACATAAAGCACATGATAAATAGGACTGATAGATTAGCTGTGAAGCTGGGCATTCTGGGAGATACAAGAGGTGAATCAAATAGTTGCTTAAAAAACACAAACAAGGACATTTTAGACAACCGCAATATAATAGTATTGTCATATTTGCTGTTATCCATGAGTGTGCATACATTTTTGTATGGGTGGCCCGCCCTAGAGGGAATTGAACCCAAGATCCTGGTGTTGCACGGACCATGCTCTATCAACTGAGCCACTCAAGACAAAAATGGTAGCAACTCCACTTAGTGTCGCTTAGTCCTCATCATCATCATCATCACCACCACAGTCTCTGCGTAAGTCACCAAAGATGAATTCTGATCCTGTGATACGGCGATACATATCCTTGATGTCCTCACACTCCATCTCAAAGTGTGTCGTGGCATCATAGGAGCGAGACACAAAGATCTGAAAAAGGGAGACAAGATCACAATGAACAAAACCGGAGACTCCACAATTTATAATCCTGGTACAACCCAATGGCCAAGAAATATGAACACATGTTTATATATTACAGTGCATTCAGTCAGTAGCCTCAACTGGGCCTCGAACCCAGATCCAGCAACTGTAATCCCAACACCTCAGCCATTACACCAAGTGAACTGAACATCTCAGTGAGGACGTTAGTTGTGGGGTTGACAGTGCTACAATATATTGAAGGTATTGACCCTTACTTGACTGTTCCTTCCATCATCAATGGGGACCATCATGTTGCTGATAGAAACAAATCTGTAGACCAATCACATTCAGTCTTTAGTGAACTGTTTTTGTATGTATAAATTAGCCTTGCATCATTGCAATATACATATGGCTCTGGATGTAAAAGTCTGCAGTAGGTTGTGTGGAACTTACTTCTGCTGAATGGGCTCTAGCAGTTCTAACCCAGGCTGCACTTCCTTCTCTGGGTTACTGGTCTCTACAGTGGTGCTCACCATAGCGATATACATCCCCTCTGATGCCACATTGTGAGCGTAGGACACCATACATACATAGATATCTGAAAAACAAAGAGGGTCCATTTTTTATTAATTCCTAGGCTAAAATATTGCAATCATATTTTCCCTGTTTGGTATATGGGGTCCTAGGCCTTTGTCTAACTTCTTGTCTTGTGTATACCTAGTCTCTCTGTGATGTCATACCTGATTTCCTGTGGACTTGTGTTTGAGGGATAATGATTTGACAGGAGTTGGCATCATGGGTGTTTTTGATTGGATGATTCAGTAAACAGATGACCCGTATGACCCGGCCAATCTTCTTCACCCGGTTGGGCACGTAGCTGGGGTCACAGATCAGCTGTTTACAGCGGAACAGCTTCACAAAGAGGAAGTCAAAGAAGATAGAAAGATTAGGTCCAACTACTAATTTACTACACTGATATTCAGCCCATGTTCCGGTTCATGCTCTACCATTTCTCATTCATTCATTCCCTCTTCAACTCTCTTGCTCTCTCTTATCCACTCTCTACTTCACCAGCCACTCACCGCTCCCTCAGATTTTACTGCTACCACTTTGCCCTTGTCCATCACAATCTCCTCCACTCCTCTGTTTAACATGTAGGACCCTCCATGCACTGCACTTAACCTGAGACACACAGGAATAGTAAGCGCTTACGTTGCGGCCATGTTCAATACCATAAAAAAACCTTGAAGTTATTTATGCATACTTGAGTGCCTTTATGAGTGTGTTTATGTTACCTGGCAAAGCCCTGGGGTAATTCCCCTAGCCCATACAGTGGATAGAGGTACGGACTAAAGTTATACCGAGCCAGAGACTCAGAATACAGCTTGATCCGTCTGATGGTCTGGATGCACGGCTGGTCCAAGTAACTGTGGAGACAGGGACACAACCATTGAGAGAGGTGTGTGTGTGTGTATCCATCTGTCTTTCTGACTGTCTGTGTAATATTTGTACTGACTCGTCACTGCGGTACAGGGCCATGGCGTGGCCAGTGAACTCCATGATGTCTGGTCCCAGGTCGAAGTGGCGGAACAGCTCCCTCATGCTGGTCCTGTTGGGGTCCATGTCCTGGTAGGTCCGCGGGTCTCTCTCCTCAAAGTTCAGAATGAACAGAAGAAGCTTCCTGAACCTGCGCTTGTCAAACATCCCCATCAGATCTGAAACACAGTACCATGTTACATCCACTGTTTGAGACTTTTGAATGATTGTATGTATTTGAAATCAAATTAATCAATTTGTCATGTCCATGAATTTCAGTTGGCTTTGACTGTTATGTGACAATCCTTTGTTTAGAATCAATGATTCGGAAACAGGATTTGTAAGTTACAAATATTGTTTATTTTCATGGGTATGCGTTACCTGAAGCTAGGGCTTCTGCCTCAGTTGAAGGGACCTTGTGGACTTTACCAGCCCTGTACACATAGCTGCCCTCCACCACCTTAAAGTCCAGATACCGAGTTACCTTGGTGTACACCAGCATTTTAACCAGCTGACCTGAACAAACACACAAACACAGGTTAAAACAATATGAATGAACTCTGACCTTGACACACAGTTAAACACGTTCACACTCATATTAGACGTATGATGACAAGACAAATGAACATAATATTAATCATAGTCCTCACCACTGGCAAGTAGAAATTTGGGAATAAGGTCCACATTCCAGTCCCTCCCACGTCCCATTGGCTTAGCTGGACATGGAACCTGAAACCTCCTATATAGCTACAAAATACAGTCACTCTCATTAACACTATACAATAATAACCCTTCAGTGCTTTGCATGTCTGTGTATTTGTGCATGTGTTCATACAAACCTCTTCTAGGGAGGAGATAGAGGCACTCTCTCCACCATAGTAAGGGTTGCGGTCAATGTGAAGAACCTTCTTCCCACCCACTGACATCAAGCCAGAGAGAATACATTCCTGAGGGAGACAGAGTCAAAGCTATTCATATCCAGAGCAATTAGGGTTAAGTGCCTTGCTCAAGGGCACATCAACTGATGTTTCACCTTGTTAGCTCTGGGATTCAAACCAGTGACTTTCTTGCTGGCCCATTGCTTTTAACCGCTAGGCTACCTACGCTCCAGTAGACAGCTAAATGATAATGCTAATTCCTTAGACAGCCTGCAAGGCTTTGAATGTTCCTCGAGAGCCCAGGGATCGTGTGTGTGTGTGTGTGTGTGTGTGTGTGTGTGTGTGTGTGTGTGTGTGTGTGTGTGTGGTGTGTGTGTGTGTGTGTGTATGCGCACGTGCGTGTCTGTATGTGTGTGTAGGTTAATTAATTAATTAATACACATTTATGACACTTGATATTATAGAAACACATGCATGGAATATGATCAAATCTAAGTAATACTAGCGTTGAACTGAAGTAAAATATTATGTTTTAAAGAAATGTGATCACTAGTAGTAGGCATTATATTTAATCATCATTACTTTGTCCATGGTACCATAAATAAGTCTACACATCCCTCTTCACATTTTGGGATTACATTTGATATTTTTCCTATAGATTTATAACACCTACTCCACATTTTTAAAGTGTAAGAAAGTTATAGACTATTTTCCAAATTTGTAAAAAAAAATATGAATGAAGATGTCTTGATTGCTTAGGTCTTCACACCCCAGAGTTAATATTTGGGGGAAGCACCTTTGACAACCATTACAGCTGTGATTCTACCAACTTTACACAACTCTTAGGGCAACACGTATACATTGTTTTTTAAAAATTGCTTAAACTCTGTAAATTTGGTTGGAAATGTGGAGTGAATTCAGTGTTGTTGATCCATTTGTATTTTCAAGTATTGTGGTGGCAGCATCATGTTAAGCGTATGCTTGTCACCGGCAGGGACCGGGGAGTTTGTTAGGATCAAAATAAATATGAAAAGAGCAAAGCCCAGGTAATAGAGTTGTATTTATACAAATTATACAAATTCAAATGCCAAAGACACACCAGAATGGCTTTCCAAGAGGTGTTCCAAGAGTATTTCTGACTGGTCCGGTCTCAGTCCTGATTTAAATCTGCTTGAAGAATCAGAGACAAGGTTTGAATATTGCTGTCCATAAAAGATAATGTGAACGTCTAGCAACCCAAAGGTTGCATGTTCAAATATCATCATGGACAACTTTAGCACTTCAGCAACTTTGCAGCTACTTGCTACTTTTCAGCTACTTTGTAACTACTTAGTATGTTAGCTAACCCTTCCCCTAACCCTAACATTAACCCTAACATTAACACCTAACCCCTAGCCTAGCTAACGTAAGCCACAACGTTTTGCAGATTTGTTACATTTTGTACGAATTGCAATTCATAACATATTGTATGAAATGGATGATGGACATCCACAAATCAATACATACCATACGAAACATACCATACTAATTGGAGTGTACAGGATTCACATTTACTATGTTATGTCTACCCCTGAGTCCAGGTTGCCTTTGAGACCCCCCTTTCAAAAGTTACTGAGATCTAATAATGGGCCACTGGGCATTTTTAGACATTACCCTAAGCATGATGGGATGTTAATTGCTCATCTAAATCAGAAAACCACACATATGTGGAAGCACCTGCTTTCAATGTACTTTGTATACCCAATTTACTTGTGTTTCCTTTATTTGGGGAGTTACCTGTATGTTGCCCAAGGAGTTGTGCAAGGTTGGTAGAATCTTTGTTTCACTTTGAAAATGTGAAGTCGGTTGTGTAGATCGTAGGGTAAAAAAAAAAAATGTAATCCCTTTTTAGATTTAATTTTAAGGCAGCAAATGTGAAGACTGTGCAAGGGGTGTGTAGACTCACTAGCGACTGTATATAATAATACTGTTCTATCACAGGAGATTGGTGGCATCTTAATTGGGGAGGACAGGCTGGTGGTAATGGCTGGAGCAGAATCAGTGGAATGGTATCAAATACATCAAACCGTGGTTTGATGCCATTCCATTCGCGCCGTTCCAGCCATTATTATGAGCTGTCCTCCCCTCAACAGCCTCCACTGTGTTCTATGTACCTCATCTCTAAATTTTCGGACTTCCGTTTCTTTATTCTTTCATGCTGATAGAATTCACTGTGTTTCTTCTATACTCAAACTCTGACAAAAACCTGGCAAGTACAGTCCATGATACATTAATCAATGATACACATTAACACCATGAAAAACATTCATCTTTTTATTTTTTATTTCCCTACATATGAATAAATTGCCACGCTTACGATTGTAAGTGTTTTTATAGTATTAAGTCTTTATGTTATCTTTTTTGGGTAGTTCAGAGAGCAGAACTAAATATGTGTGAGGGAATGTGAGTTTCTCTTACCTTCAGTCCTGTACCCAACACTATGATATCAAACTCCTGCATGGTGACTGATCAGTGCCCAGGGCCAAGTCCCTCTGCTACTACTGAGCACCAGTATGGTTAAGTACGGCTGTGTGTGTGATTCACTCTCTCCATCTACACCTTATTATCATGTCTTCCACGTCATGATAATCCTCTCAAGCGTCACAGACACGACAAGTAATTAGACAGGCACTGAACTTTATCTCTGTGTGTCTCAATAATAAATCACAGAAATCAATGGAATCATATTCAAATTCAAATCATATTCCATGAGTTATGCCCAAACCTGTTATTTAATATCATTAATTGCCACAAACATTTGACACTTAAAGCTCCAACAATTTTTTAAACAACTGAATATACTCTGTTCTGCAGCAACACACAGAAAAAAACATAACAACAAAAAAGATATCAGTTTCTTGTGAAAGATGAAGAACATTCAAGTAAAAATATAAAAAATCATCTATGTTCCTTTTGTGGAGACACAAGTTGTAAAAACTCCCTCATTCACTTAATTTTTAATTTGTTTATTTTTAAATGTTTAATTTCACCTTTATTTAACCAGGTAAGCTAGTTGAGCACAAGTTCTCATTTACAACTGCGACCTGGCCAAGATAAAGCAACGCTTGGTTAAGCATTGAAATGTAATGGTATATCCTCAGTCCAGTGAAAGTATGGATAGATCTTCTCTGTAAATTTGTGTTTGTAAATGGTGAGGCACTTGTTGTTTCGAACAGGATCAGAGTGTTACATCTGCGCCTGCCACGCCCTCTACTGCTCATCTTGTGTCTCCCTCTTTCTGTGTGTGTGTGTGTGTGTGTGTGTGTGTGTGTGTGTGTGTGTGTGTGTGTGTGTGTGTGTGTGTGTGTGTGTGTGTGTGTGTGTGTGTGGGTGGAGACAGGTGTGCTGGAGGCAGAGTAGATCCCCACCAGGTGCAACCTGTTCCATAATCAAGACCTCTACAAATACTCAGCCCTGCCACTTCCAGATCGTAACCTCTGCTCAGCCAGTCTGCATTTTTAGCCGTTTGTGCCTGCATAGATCATGTTCTTGTGGGGTGCCTGGTTTCACTTGCCTGATGCTGTTTTTTTCTCTGCTACAGTTCTGTCCGCTCTGACCCTGGTCCCTGTCTCCAGTCCCACGTCTTGTCAGTTCTGCTACCCTGTTCTGGACCCCCCCACTCTACTGATTCCTTAGATTCCTCTCCGGACATGCTTACCCAGTCCCAACTCCCCTCGCTCCAGCCTCAGCCTCAGCACCTGGTTCCCTGCAACCCGCCCAAGCTTTCCCTGGCCTGCACCCCATCTTCCCCGTTTTTCATCGACTCGGGCACCATCGAGAGTTTCCTGGACCAAGGAATCGTTATCCAGTTTGGCCTGGACACTGTTCCACTCGCTTCACCCCTCGATGCCAACGGTCTCAACAGACAGCTCCTCGCCCGTGTCTGAGAGAACTGTCCCAGTCATCCTGCGTCTCTCTGGGAATCACCAGGAAAGGGTCAGTCTCCACATAATCGACTGCCCTCACTCTCACCTGGTTCTTGGCCATCCTTGGTTAAAGCTGCACAAACCACAGATCGACTGGACCACCGTAAAGGTAACCACTTGGAATTCATTTTGTCACTCAAATTGTCTTTGTTCTGCCCCTGCCTTGTCTGTGCCCCAGTCCATTCCAGAACTTCTGGACCTGTCATCAGTTCCTCTTGAGTATCACGATCTAGCTCCTGTGTTCAGCAAGCACCACGCCCTGTCGCTGCCTCCTCATCGGCCGTATGACTGTGCCATTGACCTCCAGCCTGGAGCTCCCCTCCCCTGTTGCCGGTTGTATAACCTCTCTCTCCCCGAGCAGGAGGCTATGGAGGGGTACATCCAGGATTCCCTGGCTGCAGGACATATCAGGCCCTCTTCCTCTTTGGTAGGTGATGGATTTTTCTTTGTAAAGAAAAAGGATGGGTCGCTGAGGCCATGCATAGACTTCCGTGAGCTGAATAACATTTCTGTGAAGAAGTGTCCCTTGCCAATCATCTTTTCTGCTTTTGACCCCCTCCATGGTGCCACGGTATTCACCAAACTTGATCTCCGGAATACCTACCCCCTTGTCCGCATCAGAGAGGGGGACGAGTGGAAAACAGCGTTCAACACACCACTTGGACACAGAGTATTTGGTCATGCCTTTTGGTCTCACCAATGCCCCTGCTGTTTTCCAGAGCCTAGTCAATGATGTACTGAGGGGTGTGATTGGACGCTTCATTTCCATGCTTCCTGTCTTTCCTGGGTTATATCATTGCACAGGGACGGTTATGTATGGATCCCGCCAAGGTCAAGGCAGTCAAAGTGGCCTGCGCCCTCAAACCTGAAGCAGCTACAGCATTTCCTGGGGTTTGCACATTTTTTGACGTTTCATCTGCAACTACAGCCGTCTGACAACGCCTCACCACTCTCACCTCCACCTCCACCTCCACTCCATTCCACTGGGCCCTGAGGCAGCTTTCCTGGAACTCAAGCGCTGCTTCACTTCCCCCCGATCCTCACCCAGCCAGACCCGCGTGGAAGTGGATGCCTCCGACACCGGGGTAGGTGCTGTTCTGTCTCAACGTTCCTCCTCTGATCAGAAGATCACCCATGTGCGTTATTTTCCCGTAAGCTCTCACCTGCAGAGAAATTGACATCGGTATCTGGGAACTCCTGGCAGTGAAGCTAGCTTTTGAAGAATGGCGTCACTGGCTAGAGGGTTCTATTCTCCCCTTCATTGTTGGATGGACCACAAAAACCTGTTCTACATCCAGACCGCCAAGCGTCTGAATTCCCGGCAAGTCAGGTGGCCATTGATCTTCAGGAGAACTTCACACTCACTTATCGCCCTGGTTCTAGGAATACCAAGCCTGACGCCTTCTCCCGCCAGTTCACCACCGACAATACTGGTTCCGAGCCAGATACCATTGTGCCATCCACCTGCATCGTTGCCGCCGTCTCCTGGGAGATCGTGTCCCGAATTCACCAGGCTCCGCAGAACCAGCCTGACCCAGGTAACAGTCCCAGAAATGCTCTGTTTGTTCCAGATTGAGTTCGCTCTGATCTTCAGTGGGCCCATTCTACTCACCTCACCTGTCACCCGGGTATGAACTGGACCCTTGCCTTCCTGTGTCAGCGCTTTTGGTGGTCCACCATGGAGAGAGATGTCCGGGAGTTTGTCTCAGCCTGCTCGGTCTGTTCCTGGAATAAGACCTCCACTAAACCTACTTCCGGCCTGCTTCGCCCTCTTCCCATACCCAGTCGCCCCTGGTCACACATAGCTCTGGACTTCGAATCTGGCCTCCCCCCATCTAACGGTAACTCGGTCATCTTCACCATTATTGAAAGATTTTCCAAAGCAGCTCACTTCATTCCCGCTGCCAAGCTTCTCTCCTCCTTGGAGACTGTGGGCCTACTGGTGTCCCATGTGTTTTGTCTGCATGGCATTCCTACTGACATCGTTTCCGAAAAGAGACCCCAGTTTACATCCCAGGTATGGAGATCCTTCTGTTCAGCACTGGGTATCAATGTCAGTCTTTCATCTGGATATTACCTCCAGACCAATGGCCAGACCGAACGGGCCAACCAGGAGATGGAGACTGCCCTATGCTGCGTGACTTTGGCTAACCCTTCCTCCTGGAGTGCTCAGCTACCCTGGGTGGAATATTCCCACAACACCCTCACCAACGCCCCGTCAGGTATGTTGCCCTTTGAGTGTTCTCTGTTATCAACCCCCCTTGTTCCCCGCCCAAGAGGTCGAGGTGGCGGTTCCCTCAGTCCATGACCATATGCTCCGTTGTCATCGCACCTGGAGGAAGGCCCGGGCTGCACATTGTGCCTCCACCCAGACCCTGTCCCAAGCCCACCGTCACCGTGCCTCAGCTCCAGGCTAAAAGGTACGGCTCTCATCGAAGGACCTGCCATTGAAGGTGGCTTCTAAGAAACTTTCCCCCCGATTCATTGGTCCCTTTGAAATTGATTGTCATTAACCCCTCTGCTGTGCACCTGAAACTCCCAGCCTCTCTCAAGATCCACCCTACCTTCCATGTATCCCTAATCAAACCTGTCAGTTCCAGTCCCCTTTCTCCTCCTGCAGCAGCTCCTCCACCCCCTCAGCTCATCGATGACCATCCTGCCTATACCGTCTGAAAGCTTCTGGATGTGCGCCATCAGGGTCGCACCTGGCAGTACCTGGTGGACTGGGAAGGATTTGGGCCTGAGGAGTGCTGCTGGGTTCCCGACGTCATATTCTGGACCCCTCCTTCTTACGTGCTTTCTATACCTCACACCCAGATAAGCCTGATCGGGCTTAATCAAGACCTATACCTCTACTCAGCCCTGCCACTTCCACGCTGTCAGATCATAACCTGTTATAGATTTTATGTTTAATGACTAAATGTTTGTACATCTAAGAATATTCCATTCTGAAAATGTAAAATAGAGATAGGGTTATAAGACAAATGGTAGTCCAATTGATGTGTGTGTGTGTGTCTAGAAATGAATATTGTGTAGAGAGTGGAACAGGATGGTACGACTTGTGAAAAGAAGTCTGTGAGAACAAAGCATTCTTAGTTCTAATCAGACATATGTGGGAAGGCTTCTGGTCCTTGGGACGGGAGGGACGGTTAGGAGCTGTCCAAGGTTGACTTATGTTGCAAAGATTGTGATAAGGAATGAATGGGTACTGTGGGAAAACACTATTTCCTGGAAAGGGTGGGGAATATGGTGGGGCCTTTGTATTTTTTGTATTTCAACATTGTACCATATAAAAGACTGTGTACACCTTTTAAGATCAGAGCTCTCCTGAATTAAACAATTTACATTTGACCATTGTAGATTGGGCCTCTGTTTGTCTCATTTCAACCAGTATCTTACAAATACTGGGTAACAGACAGAGTTTGTTTAATTCAAGTTCAGTTTGTGAACATTGAGCACATAATTTCTATAACATAACCTCTGCTCAGTCAGTCTGCGTTTTTAGCCGTTTGTTCCTGCATAGATCATGTTTTCGTGTTGTGCCTGTTTTCCCTTGCCTGACACTGTTTTCCTCTCCGCTACAATTCTGTCCACTCTGGTCCCTGTCTCCAGTCCCTGTCCACTCTGGTCCCTGTCACGTTTTGTCAGTTCTGCTACCCTGTCCTGGACCCCTCACTCTACTGCTTCCTTGGATTCCTCTCCAGACCTGCTTACAAAGCCCCAACTCCCCTCGCCTCAGCACCTGGTTCCCTGCATCCCGCCCAAGCTTTCCCTGACCTCTTCCCCGTTTTTCAATAAATACCTTGGTTACCTTATCCCAGTCTCTCTCCCAGTCTGCTCTTGGGGTCACCTGCTCCACTCTGCGATACACAGATAATGACACCTCCCCTTTGTCCATGTCCAGGCAAACTTTGATTCTCTGGAGGTTCTAAGTTCTACAGAACGTATGGCACATTAGAATTCATCCCTTCAGTCCAAAATCCAGCATCTGGGCCTTCTGCCAACAGACTCTCTAGCCACCCATACCATACACATGAAATTTCCCCCCTCATACACTTCTCAGCAGTGAGTTCCTGAAATGAACCCCTCTGAACCCAGGATGTCGTATCTGCTAAACCTTTCTGGGTTGTCCGGGAGACTCTGTAGTATGTCACCTTTACATCACATGCTGGTCAGATCTTCAGACAAAGACGAGTGTGCAGTGTTTGGGTCCAGAACCACGTGTGTCTCTTCATATTTTCTACACCTTGAATCCAAGGTTGCCCAAGTGTTTGGCCACATCTACCAGTGCTCCTGGACCCATCTATGGGTATACTCTCTGCTGCTCTCTTTCTCGTGGTCTTGTAACTCCGCAGGAATGCCACATCATTCCCCGCCAGCTTCACCTCTGATTCTGTCTGACAAAAATAACATCACTTTACTCATTTCATCCAATTTCTCCATCCTGTGATGGAAATGTTTTTATGGACGCATGAATCACTCTCATGTGTCCAAAGGGGGAATTACCGGTCCCCTATGGTAAATATGCAAATTATGTCCCCTAGGCCTTTGATAAATAAGCAAATAGATTTTCTTCACATGCGAGTAAAAGGGAAAAGGATGTAGGTAATGGTTGACAGTTACTCCAAATGGATTGAAGTTTTCCCCACCTCGAGTGATTTGTATTGCTGTTTTGTTTTCTTGTTTTTTTGTCTTGCTTCAATACAAATCTCACCAGCTTGGGTCTGCTGGATGGTCGGGATTTCTCCCTTATGATTAGCCCCCTAACTCCCTGACCCTGTAACTCTGCGGTGAGATCGCCAAGATGATAGGGGAGTATAAGCCAATTTGAGAAAAAGAATCAACTGTTCTCTGACATTTGTTTTAGAAATCTGTATTAAGAATATTGTAAGTATTAATAATTTGTCATACAATAAAAAATTGGTCTGGATTTCCTGAATCATAAATGCCCTAAAACTAAACTGTTGTTCTGGTCTGTCCTGGTCTGTATCTAGATGCATGGAAGGGATAATTTTACCTAGAACAATGTGAACCTCAACCCCCCCTGCCCACGGCTAAATGTATATTAATTTAGACTAAGAATGCATTGAGATACCAATCTGTCATTACCACAAGTGATGAGAAGTTAATGCTAGAAATAAAAGATTAATATACTGTATGTCAATGTAAATGTACATTCTGCCAGTATTGGTGTGTGCTAAGTTGAGGGTCTTAAATTAAAGTGGTAGAACGAACGTGAAGCACTAAGGACTGTCATTCTAAATATGGGTTGGATAATTTCTCAATAGTCCTAAAAGATTTGAAACGGCGAGGCTTCTAGAGACAGCCCCTAAATTGTGAGGTGAGCCACTAAATGGTAGCTTGGGCTCACCTTGCCCCAATCTCATTCTTATCAAGGTTGGTGTGAAAGTGTTATAGCATGTGTTTTCTCTCTTCCCTGTGAAAGTCAATATGCATGTGCCCTAGATCAAATTCAGGAGATCTCTAGAGACATAGAGAAAATTGGTAATGCTAAAATAATTGCCTAAATTGTCTCTGCAAAACAGAGAGGGTCTGGACTATCTTTTGGCAGGTCTTTGGTGATAAATGTTGTACTTTTGTCCAAGATCACTCTTCTAATATGACTGATCTCGCCGAATACATTGCCACTGTTGCTAAGAATAATTCCCCACATCCAGAGTGGACGCCTGCAACTTGGTTGGAATCCCTGTTTGGAAGTGGGGGTTCCCAAATTGCCAAATGGGCTGCAGTATGTGTTTGTTTTCTTAGTTTGTCTAAACTATGTTATTTAACATGTGTGTGCATTTTTGATGAATTCACTCCCGTTAATAGAAGTATAAGCTTTATTATGATTATAGTATTACCATACTAATTAGATTGTATAACCTAGAATGAAGGGTTTGAAATTATGAAGTGTCTGGTTTTATCTGTTGATTTCCCTTACTTTAATAGAAGTATAGCATATTTTGATGTAGAAGGTAAAATCTAAATCCTTACATTAAAATGTAATGATTATGATCACACAAGTGATAATAGGATGTAATGTGATGGAAATTCTTATGTTTGTGCTTTTCTAATAACCAATTTCTGTGTTCTGTTTGTGCTTGTCTAATAACCAATTTCTGTGTTCATGCAAGTGACTGATTGAATCCTGGGAGAAATCCTCACTGTAGCATTGCAATTTGGCAGTATGCCCAGACCCTTGTTTTGAGAATGATATCTCAGTTTCAAGGTCTCAGCTTGGAGAGAAGAAGCCTCGTGGTCACATGCATGAACCAGTATTGCTCGATCACATTAATGAAGCAAACGGTAGTGATAAATTATGAATAATGAATAAGCTAAATCATGCAAATATTACTTTCTGTGTAAGTATATAAGAGAACTAACAGGACTGCCCCGGGAGAGCTCCTGACAGACATTCACTATAGTGCATCAAGTGTGTTGGAACCTCTCCAGCGCCCTGACAATAAACAATGATTCATTCACCTGTGTAAGAATTTCCACGACAATCGTTTTACTCTTTTCCCCCCTCTTCCTCTCTCAGAGCAGATAGCCTTCTCCTCCACTCTCAGGAAGTGGTGCAGCTTCTCAAATTCCTCTTTTATACGCCTCTCCGTTTGCTGGGCCTGAACCCCGATGTCAGGCACCATTTTGTCCGAGGTGACTTTGGTCTAATCCATTTTCTACTGCAGGGCCTTCAGTGTGGTTCTGAGCTGCTTTCTCCACTGGGTTGCTGCCTTTGCCACGGAGCATAAAATGTGGTCTGTGTGATCAGACACAAACTCAGAAAAAACACACTCTTCCTCAAGGCAGAATAAACAGGGCTTCTGGGAGTGGAGGCTACACACAGCCTGCGGGCCCTTGTCTTCTTCTTGCATAGCACCCTCTGTTACCCCTTCCATAGCCTCCTATGTGGGCCCCTGAGTATTCTGGCCCCCCCTCTCCCTCAGCAGGGCATCACAGATACTTCTTAGGGCCAGAGTGACTTGGGGATGGTCTCTGGAGGACCTACATCAGCAGACAGGGCAGTCTTGGACCCCTGCCTGCCTCCAGCTGGCCTCCAGGCAGGGCCTGCAGAAGCTGTGGCTGCAGGAGAAGATGACAGGCTCCCTGAAGGTCTTGCAGCAGATGGGGCGTGATAGATAGGCTGAGGCTGCCATCCTCACATAACTATAATGGGAGAGAGAGAGAGTGAGAGCGGGATTGTGTGTGTGTGTGTGTGTGTGTGTGTGTGTGTGTGTGTGTGTGTGTGTGTGTGTGTGTGTGAGGGAGAGCTTCTGTAAGGGCAAAAAGACGTCCACTGTCACACTGCCCAAACTTTTCCCAACAACCAGAAATGACAAGGTCAGCAAAGGGTCAAAGCACACCTACATGATCCCAAGGCTTACAAAGTATGTGAGCTTGCCTACATCAATCAAGTCAGAAACCAAGTAGAGACTTATGACTCCCTCCTAAATGTATGGAGTATCTAAATGCAGGCTATCACATAGGCAAGAAATGTGGCGATACATGGTTCTTCAAGTAAATTGACATGGTTTTGCGCGTGTGCCGGGTGATATCAATTTCAACGGCAGTACCGGCACTCTAAAAAGTTAGGTAAACAATACTTTCCTGTGGATATTTTATCTCAAATTACGAGCGGCTGAAGGACCAACCGCATAAACAGCTGGCAGAGTAAGTTCAAATGTAGTTTTATTCAATATTCTGGCTTGTAAGGTAAACCTCTACGTTTCAGACTCAATATCAGTATTGGTATAAAAGTCTGATTTATTAGGCAAGCTACCACACAGCATTATTCATACACAGGGATAGCTGAACGTACAAAGGGCAATTCCATGGTAACCGAGAGATACTGAGACTCAGATTTTTCACTTTAAAATATGTCAAACAAAAACCAATGATTGCAAAGTTAAACAAACCATACAACTCTATGTACAATGACTACTTTTAACCATTTCCACTAAAGATTTTACAAAAACACATTTACTTGAAGAACCGTGCAGATGCAACGTTTGGTAACAGAATATCGGTTTGTGCCCTCATTCTTAGCAGGACTGGAAAGTGGTCCAATTCACACACTTCTCAAGAGAACATCCCTGGTCATCCCTACTACCTCTGATCTGGCGGACTCACTAAACACACATGCTTCATTTGTAAATTATGTCTGAGTGTTGGAGTGTGCCCCTGGCTATCAGTAAATTACAAAAAATAACAAGAAAATTGTGACATCTGGTTTGCTTAACATAGGAATTTGAAAGGATTTATACTTTTAGCAATTACATTTACTTTTGATAAGTATATTTAAAACGAAATACTTTCAGACTTTTACTTAAGTAGTATTTACTGGGTGACTTTCAGTTTTACTTGAGTCATTTTCTATTATGGTATCTTTACTTTTACTCAAGTATGAAAATTGGGTACTGACAACAGGCATAACAACTAAGTAGTTTTTCTCAAAGTTGCCAGAATGCCACGTGCATCCACTTTTATCAGTACATTTGTAAAAGCCTAAACATTATGAAACTTTTAATCGACATCGTCTCATAGACCTCCGTACTAAAAAGGGCTTATCTCTCGCGGACAGATTGGGTGGGGCCATCATGACAGCTTGCCTTCATTTCCCAGCAGCCCCAAGAAATTGTGGCAAATGTCCTTTTACCTCACGAAACGCGTTTTTCAAGTTCTTTCTGTATTGTGTTGAGGTCTCTTGCTTGTGGACCTATTTGAGTATCAGCGGGCAGCTAATGCTTGCAAGTCTGTTTTGAATCGAGGACGTAAATAGCCAACTAAGGCTACTGCAAACTTCTTTAACTTCATCCCTTTGCTGATACACGGTTGGGCGTGGACAATGTCGGCTCCAACAGTACGTTTTATTTCTTTATTAACCTTACCATAACCAGTCTTGACATTTATCAGTGCAATTTCGTGTATTTTATCAGTCGTTCTGATATTTATTTTCATCCAGCTACTCAACCCTAAAAGTGAGTAGTGATGGACAGACTGTTCAGGACGGTTCAGGACAGTTGAAAATAACATATTTTTGGTTATGGAAAATGTCCGCGGTTTGGATGGTATAATGATTCTCTAAACTTGTTTGTTTCTCCACATAAACTGAGATTAGGCGAATTATTAGAACGTTAGCAACCAGGAAATGGCGGATCGGTTTCTGCATAGTGCATATTTAAAATGCTTTTGGGAAACCGGGCCCTGCGTGTTTCTTCTGTCCTTCTCACAGTTAGCGGCAGAACATGACCAGCACACGCGGACAACCAGCCGTTCCAAGCCCGGATTCCTGGAGCGTCTGAGTGAAACTGCAGGGGGAACAGTTACTGGTGTTGTACTGTTCGCCCTCTCCTTTTACGTCCTCTTCACCAATGAGGCGAGTAGTTTCAAACAGTGTATGTAGCAACACAGTAAAAAGTGTCTATGTCAGTGGACATTTCTAGAATATTGCATAATTGAAACGAAAGATGTCTGGAATATGACAATTACATGGGGTAGCACATTTTCAAATAAACAATTTATTTTAGTTGTGTGCAGTTTGTGTAGAATAGGCTGTTTAGCAGGTATAGGCCTCCAGAAGTCCAACAGTTGGTTTCCCACACAGGGAAGGGCTCTGAGAACGGCTACCTCTCTGGATGAGGGTCTCTCTCAGGTGGTGTCCCTGCACCTGTACTCCAGCCCTCTGGACCATCATAACAACCGTCTGGTTCACCTGACAGGCCCACTGCGCACCTTACAGGTATAGGCCTACAATACTTACCGCTATGCATTACAATTCCCCTTACCAGTCTCATCACCTGACCCAAATTCTATAAAAGGTGCTGGTACAACTGAGCGCTGCTGTAACTCTTGGGTAATAATAAACCAATATAGGCCAACCACTTACTATTCACAGTTCTACTTCTCAAATGCTTTACAGAAGGGTTCCCTTAAGCCTCTTTCTGATCTGTCATGTCTTTAACTGGGCCTCTATCCACAAAGCATTTCAGAGTATGTGCTGCTGATCTAGGATCTGTCCATATATTCTTATTCATTATGATCTAAAAGGCAAAGCTGATCCTAGATCAGCACTCCTATTCTGAGTCGCTTTGTGGATATGGTCCTTGATCTTAACCTGTTATCACGTCCTCCTCCCATCCCTCTCCTCTCTAGCCCCTCCATGACCCAAACTACAGAGTGGCGGTGCAGGCGGTGAAGCTGAAGAGACAGGTGGAGATGTACCAGTGGGTGGAGTACAGCGAGAGCAGGTGAGTCAGGGTCTTATGATCTGGCAGGTACAGTGCATTCAGAAATGAATCATACCCCTTGACTTATTCCACATTAGGTTGTGTTACAGAATTCAAAATGGATTAAATACATATAAAAACCCATCTACACATCATACCCCATTGTGTAGGCAGGTAGCCTAGTGGTTAGAGCGTTGGGCCAGTAACCGAAAGGTTGCTGGATCGAATCCTCGAGCTGACAAGGTAAAAATCTGTCGTTCTGCCCCTGAGCAAGGCCGTTAACCCACTGTTCCCCAGGCGCCAAAGACGTGGATGTTGATTAGGGCTTTTAAAAATTATTCAAGCTCTGTAAAGTTAGCCATTTTCAAGTCTTGCTATAGGTTTTGAAGCCAATTTTTATTTATACTTTTTTTGGTGGGGGGGTCAACTTTAACTAGAACATTCAGGAACATTCAATGTCGTCTTGGTAAGCAACTCCAGCGTATATTTGGCCTTGTGTTTTAGGTTATTGTCCTGCCGAAAGGTGAATTTGTTTCCCAGTGACTGTTGGAAAGCAGACCAAACCAGGTTTTCCTCTAGGATTTTGCTTGTGCTTAGCTCTGTTCCATTTTATTTTTATCCTAAAAAATCCCTTGCCGATGACAAGCAGACCCATAACATGATGCAGCCAGCACCATGCTTGAAAATATGAAGTGGTACTCAGGGATGTTGGATTTGCCCCAAACATAACCCTTTGTATTCAGGATATCAAGTTCAATTCTTTGCCACATTCTTTGCAGTTTTACTTCAGTGCCTTATTGCAAACAGGATGCATGTTTTGGAATAATTTTATACTGTACAGGCTTCCTTCTTTTCACTCTGTCATTTAGGTTAGTATTGTGGAGTAACTACAAAGTTGTTGATCCATCCACAGTTTTCTCCTATCACAGCCATTCAACTCTGTAACTGTTTTAAAGTCACCATTGGAGTTATGGTGAAATCCCTGAGCGGTTTCCTTCCTCTCCGACAACTGATTTAGGAAGGACACCTGTATCTTTGTAGTGACTGGTTGTTTTGATTCACCATCAACAGTGTAGTTAACTTCTTAGGGATCACTGCACAACTTGACCGTTTTGGAGAGCCTGGCGTGCCCAAAGTAAAATGCCTCCCATTCAGGCCCAGAAAATAGGATATGCACATATTTGGTACCATTGGATAGGAAACACTCTGAATTTTGTAAAACTGTTAACCATTTGTCTGTGAGTAAAACAGAACGGATATGGCAGGCAAAACCCCGAGGAATTTCTGTCCTGGAGAAAGTGGTTTTCACAGAGTGCCTCATTTGGAACCCCTCCCTCATGAAAATGCCCATAAAAGGGCATATGAATGCAGTACCTATCGCTTCCTCTGGATGTCCTTTGTCTCTAGAAAGTGGTTTCATGCTGTTCAGATGAGTTAGAACAGAGAAGAAGAGAGAATCAGGAAGTGCCTCTTTGGAACTCTGTAGGACTGGGCACGCGCTCTCGCCAAGNTGACTATGACGCGTGAACCAAATGGAGATTTATGGATATAATACATGACTTTTTCTAACAAAAGAACCATGGATTGTCTTCGTTGGACACTTAGGATGACCTCAGCAGAAGTTCTTCAACAGGTAATTGATTTGTTTTCGCTGTGAAATGTGTTATGTGTGTGCCACGCTGGCTAATGAATTCATGGCTATGTGAAAAGTATGTGAGGTGCTGTCCTCAAACAATCAAATGTAGTGCTTTCGCCGTAAAGCCTTTTTGAAATCTGACAACGCTGTGATATTGCCAAGAAACAGAGCTTTTGATGAGTATGAAACACTTGTATATTGGTGGATTTTTAATAATTCAACTTTGGGATTTTGAATTTGGCGCTTTACATTTTACCTGGTGGTGTCGGGAGTGGGTCGCTAGCGCCCCAATGATCCCTGAGAGGTTAATAACCTCACTATGCTCAAAGAGCTATTCAATGTCTGCTTTTTCATTTTTACCCATGAACCAATGGGTGCCCTTCTTTGCGAGGCATTGGAAAACATCCCTGGTCTTTGTTTGAATCTGTTCACTGCACGACTGAGGGACCTTCCAGATCATTTGATGTGTGGAGTACAGCGGTGAGGTAGTCATTCAAATATCATGTCAAACACTGTTACACCGTTATTTCACACAGTGAGTCCATGCAACTTATTATGTGACTTGTTAAACACATTTTTACTCCTGAACTTATTTAGGCTTGCCATAACAAAGGGGTTGAAAACTGAAATGTCTTGAGTAAATCAGTATATCTTTAATTTGTAAAAATGTATAAAAACATAATTCCACTTTGACATGATGGGTTATTTTGTGTAGGTCAGTGACACAATCTCAATTTCCACAAAGTGTGGAAAAAGTCAAGGGGTGTGAATACTTTCTGAAGGCACTGTATGTAGGGTTGAGCTAACTGGTGGACTGGACTATGATAATGTCACCTTGTGCACATAATCGTCACTCATCATTTACCTGTTACTGACGGGTCTCTTTTTACCGCCCTTCACTGGGTATGTTTACATGCACACAATAATGTGATTTATTGTCAATATTCAGATTAAAGATAATAGTTTGAAAACCTTTACATGCTTTGCAAGGAACAATTTCCCTAATAATCCTGTTAACATGGACACACCTGAAATCAGGCTACCTGCTGGGACTTTGATAAATACTGAAAATCGGCAATAACACAGCGACCATTATTTTTGTGAAGCCTGTTAGATTCTGAGTTTGGGCATATAAAGTTTGTATGTGAGAACTATTTCTAAGATGCATAAGTGTTCAGACCACTTGAATTTTTCCACATTTTGTTACGTTACAGCCTTGTTCTAAAATTGATTAAATAGTTTTTTTCCCCCCTCTCAAATCTACACACAATACCTCATAATGACAGTGAAAACAGGTTTTTAGAATTTTTTGCATATATATATATGTGTGTGTGTGTGTGTGTGTGTGTGTGTGTGTGTGTTTTCAGACCCTTTGCTATGACTTGAAATTGAGCTCTAGTGCATCCTGTTTCCATTAATCATCCTTGATGTTGTTGGTAAATTAAATTGATTGGACGTGATTTGGAAAGACTCTGCATGTCAGAGCGAAAACCAAGCCATGAGATCGAAGGAATTGTCCGTAGAGATCCGAGACAGGATTGTGTCGAGGCGCAGATCTGGGGAAGGGTACCAAAAAATGTCTGCAGCATTGAAGGTCCCCAAGAACACAGTGTCCTCCATCATTATTAGATGGAGAAGTTTGGAACCACCAAACTGAGCAATCTGGGGAGAAGGGCCTTGGACAGAAAGGTGACCAAGAACATGATAAATGTGATATTTCTGTTTTTAATTCTGAACCTGTTTTTGCTTTGTCAATATGGGGAATTGTGTGTAGATTTGAGAGGGGGGAAATTAACAATTTAATACATTTTATGACAAGGCTGTAATGTATCAAAATGTGGAAAAAGTCAAGGGGTCTGAATACTTCCCGAATGCACTGTACTTTGTTTTTCCGAAACTCACTTCCCTTGCGCAAAAGAGAGGGAGGCTCGTTAGTCTGGTGCTAACACATGCACAGATCAAATATACTCTTGGTGTTCACATTTCCTAATAATTCAAAAGATTGCTTAGAAATCCAGGTGCTTTAATCAGCATATGCTTACTTCGATTATGACCTGACGCAGAGTAAGCTGTTTACATGACTGTCATAATCAGTTTAATATTGAATTATTAGTGTGCCTGTAAACACTCATTTTGTCTCTGCTGAACTGGTTCTCAGGCACATGCTATTTGTTTTTGTTTGTTTGCTCACTACTTATCAAACAGCTGATTTTTCAAGGAATCCATAGCTCATACTCATTCAGAATTAATACTGTGGTTGTGTTTAGGCAGCTACTTGTGTGTATTTTAATTTGTAACCTGCTAGTGACTACTCCTCACAGAGACTATGACGAGGATGGAGAGTCCAAGACTGAGACTACGTACAACTACAGTAAGTACAGACCAGTGGAGGCTGCTGAGGGGAGGACAGCTCACAATAATGGCTGGAACGGAGTGCATGGAATGGCATCAAACACATGGAAACCAGCCATTACCCATGATCCCGTCCTCCCCAATTAAGGTGCCACCAACCTCCTGTAGTACACACAGTGAAGAATAACAAAAAGAACTACAGTACTTACTTCAGTAGCAACATGCATGCCATTCCAGCGACACATGTTTCAAATTTATCTTAACTCTTTCTTCAGATTCAGAGTGGAAGGCGGAGCTTATCAACAGCAGGAACTTTGATAAAGAGATTGGTCACATCAACCCGAGGTACTCCAATTCTTTTGTCCTCTGTCTCTCATTCTACCTGTCTCACTCATTGTCAGTCACAACTACAGCAGGTATTATGTTGAACTGGTACAGAGGTATTTGGTCGTCTCTGTACCTAACGTGCTGGCGATTATTTACAGTGCCATGGCAGTGGAGAGTGTAACAGTGGTGGCTTCTGATGTTCAGGTTGGACCTTTCTCGCTCTCCAAAGGTATCTACAGAACACAGGCTAGCAGCTCCATTGCTTGTCTTACAACCTTTTGAATTGTATCCCAGTGATATTCTTAGTGATTTGTTGATTGGTTAATGAATGAATTTGTTTTATTTTCTCCTGAGGATTGGTGGATCAGATTGAGAACTTCCAGACATTGAGTCTGAAGGGTCTCCCCGCCCCTGACTCTGACTCCTTTCTCACGGTTGATGAGGACTACTTCTACCACACCCAACACCCCCGCAGACCAGAGGTGAGTGTCACTCACAATACAATGGCTGCGTTTAAACGGGCAGCCCAATTCTGATATTTTTTTCCCCCCACTCATTGGCATTTTGACCTATCAGATCTTTTCAGAGCTACTCTGATTGGTCAAAAGACCAATTAGTGGGGGAAAAAAGATCAGAATATGGCTGGCTGCGTTTAGACAGGCAATCTCTTACACTCAAACAAAGCTTTTGTAACGATGGCTCACTACGCAAACATATAGCTTTTTACACGACTCGCATACACAAATGTATAGCTTTTTACAGACTCACCAACACAAACCTACAGTTTTTCACACAACTCACCTTCATAAACCTATAGCTTTTCACATAAAGGCTGGTATGCACAGGCTCATGCCACTCATATCCATTCTATTGTGACTCAAAACTCTGGTGATTTGTTTGGTTGTGTTTAGGTGGGAGATGTGCGTGTGAGCTTCTCCTATGCAGGACTCAGTGGGGAGGGGACCTATCCTGGGCCAGCCCAGACAGTGAGTACATAGAGCTCAGGGGCTTTACACTGACCTCAGATAGGTGGTCATGTAGATTGCTGTTGTCAACTTGTGAAATTTCCATCTCCCGATGGAGAATAGTTATTTTCAACTCTCTGTTATCAGTCATTATTTAGCATCAATCACTGTATACTAAATGCTGCCCCCAAGTACACCTTAAGTCACTGTATATACTACATAAGTCCATAATTCTCTTCAAATGAGCTGTCAGGGGAACAACTCTTGTCATCAACTGATTGCTAACTGGAGTACTGTAACTGATCTGAGAGCCTGGTGTCCCACAGGTCAGTGTTGTGGCCTTGCAGAGTCATGACACCCTGAAGCCCTTTAGGACCAAGTCAGGAGACACACTGGAGATAATTTACCTGGAGGAGCTCACTGCTGAGGTGGGGGGGGGTGTTTTATTTTTTTGAAGGAAGTGATTTTTCCTGATGTCTGACAATATCCTCTATTCATCCACATCACTGAAATGTACCTACTCTGAACCATGTCTTGTTTTTCCTGCTGCCTTGATCACATCCCTGATAGTTTTGTTGGTTTTGTTTGTAGGAAGTGTTTGAGAAGGAGCATAATAACAATGCTATGCTGACCTGGGCTCTCAGGGCTGGAGGCTGGTCACTCATGTTCCTTGGCATTAGTCTGATGATCCGCATCATCCACACACTGGGTAACACACAGCATTGGTTAACTCAATACCTCATTTTTCTTTTCATAAGCATACAGACATGCGCTTACATTCCAGTCGAAAATGAACTGCTCTGTATGCATGTCAGTGTCTCTTAACGTGTATTTTGTTGTTATCCAGTGGATTGGGTCCCTATTCTTAGAGAGCTGATCAGCGTGGGGCTGAAGCTCTTCGCCCTGTGTATTTCCTGCTCCCTCTCCCTGCTCACCATCGCCTCTGGCTGGATCTTCTACCGCCCCCTAGTGGCTGTGGGGCTGATCGCCATGGCTGTGATTCCAGTCGTCATCGCCCGCTCTCGCGCCCCGGCCAAGAAACACCAATGATGTTTAACGTTTTTGAACTGAACGAGCCTCGTCATCAGCTCTCAAATCCTTGCAGAACAATCATTTGAGATCCATTGTCTTGTCACCTCACTTGACCAAATAGTCCCTTAGCTCAATGACAGACCCCTCAGGAATTTAGATAATGGGCATAATGTGGTCAATCTAAGAAAAGTGCAGAACAATATGTATGTTACATAAGACATACATATGCACATATTGAACAAGTTTAGCAATAATACCAAAGACTTTAGAAGGGATATTTAAGCATGTAAGGCATTTGATTGTATACACCTTAGTACCGCTTGTGTATGTTACAAAATGATAAATAAAATGTGCGTTAAGTTGTCCACCCTCTGCGCTGAAAACTTAGTATGGGCAGATAATGTACACAGAACTCAGACAATGATACAGTAGTGACCAATACCTATCCACCTTCTCAAGATGCTCAGACCTCACGGTTAAGGTGTTGCCTTGAGTCGCTGTATCCGGGCTACCACCTGAATTTGCCACTTTGGTGTCAGAAGTAGGATGGTGCCCGTGTACATGTAAGGGTATAGAGAAGTGTAAGATCATGGGGTAATGAAGGACCCTTAACCCAACGCCTAGTGACCTCGAAGAGGTTTGTAACCTTTTGGCATAACATTGGCTGGACCCGGATTCTACACCCCCCCGAATTCGCATTCCGATTATCTTATCATCCTGTTCCAATTAACTTCCACTGGCAAGTCTTATTTATTACAAAGATACCATATTTATGTGTGTGCATATGAATAGATGCACATAGGGCTTTATATGAAGCACATTTATTAAAAAAATGTTATGCCTGTATGTGCATAACAAAAAATACAATTATTAAGCCTTTGGGTCAGTGTATGGGTACCCCACCCTGATTGGCTTAGGAGACATTCCTCAGTTCAGTGGGCGGGGCTCAAGCACTTAACTGGCAGGTATGACAACAATAGGTCCCCTGGCTGACCACTTTAGTTGTATGGCAGTACAGGTTCACAAAGGAAGTGTTGATATGGCAGATTCACTCATGTACAAAAAAAACAAAATCTAAGCTTTTCCATAACCCCATCATTTGAATACTGACAAAAACATGACTTTAAGACAAATTAAAAGCATTACACCTTTAGTAAAAACTGGTGAGCACAGTCTTTTTGGGGGCAGAGGGGAATAGATCTAATTTCTTCTGTCGTTCCCCTTGCCCCCAGTAGGAGGCCGAGTCCCTCACGCCTCCCTTTACAGTAGGAGGCATTTATTTCTCTGCTTCCCCCGCCGGGCCTGTAGCGCTGCCCTGGTGGCCATCTCAAACACTTCCCTCACGCCATCCTTGGTCTTTGCAGAGCACTCCATGTAGCCGAAGGCACTGATCCGGTTCGCCATGTCACGCCCCTCCTCTGGCTTCACAGGCTCCTGTGGGGTGGGGGAGAATTAGTTGTGTGTGTTCTTGTTTTCCTACATTATCAGGACCCCAATGTCCTAAAAATTAATCCAAAATGTCCTACAAAAGGTAGTAAAACAATTACTTTTCATGTCCTGTCCATTTTTACATTTGCTTAAATTATATTTTAACCTTAACGCTAAATGTAACCTTTTGGGTGACCTGACCAAATTCATATAGAAATGTGAGTCTAAGAAGCGGTAGATCTATTCTATGTGTGCTATTTCTATGCTTCCCGGTCTGAAGTTTCATTTTTGCTTCTTACTTTTGGTTTTGTACACCAGCTTCAAACAGTCTGCTTTTCAATTCATCCCAAAGGTGTTTGATGGGGTTGAGGTCAGGGCTCTGTGCAGGCCAGTCAAGTTCTTCCACACCGACCTCAACAAACCATTTCTGTATGGACCTCGCTTTGTGCACGGGGGCATTGTCATGCAAACAGGAATGGGCCTTCCCCAAACTTGCCACAAGGTAGCGTTCTCCTGGCATCCGCCAAACCCAGATTCGTCCGTCGGACTGCCAGATGGTGAAGCGTGATTCGTCACTTCAGAGAATCCGTTTCCACTGCTCCAGAGTCCAATGGCTGCAAGCTTTACACCACTCCAGCCGACACTTGGCATTGCGCATTGGTGATCTTCGGCTTGTGTGCGTGCGGCTGCTTGGCCATGGAAACCCATTTCATGAAGCTCACAACTAACAGTTCTTGTGCTGACGGTGCTTCCAGAGGCAGTTTGGAACTCGGTAGTTAGTGTTGCAACCGAGGACAGCAGACTTACGTGCTTCAGCACACTGTGTTGCCGTTTTGTGAGCTTGTGTGGCCTACCACTTCACAGCTGAGCCGTTGTTGCTCTTAGACGATTCCACTTCACAATAACAGCACGATTTTATATACCTGTCAGCAACGGGTGTAACTGAAATAGCCGAACCCACTAATTTAAAGGGGTGTCCACATACTTTTGAATGTATATGTGATCGTATACAAATGCAAGCAAGGTTTGAAGTTATTATGCTTTAGTCAAATATATATTTTTGGTCTTTTTGCAGTCAGTTTAGTCTACAAATTATTTGAAATTATGTTCTGGCCCCCTGACCATCCGCTCAAGAAAAGAGGCTGGCAGCTGAATATAGTTGATGATCCCTGCCCTACACAACTACAGTGAGTTTTTTTCTCACTTTTCTTAGAATTGTTCTCAACAGTCAATATAACCTACAGGTGAAATTTGCTGTTATGCACAATGGCAACATGGTCTGGGTAAAGGCGCAACCGTTTTCTAGAAGTCAGCCTTTTTTTTCGGGCTTGGGATAGGTCGGACCGGATTTGAATTTAAGCCTGATGACAACTGTAGTGTGTGTGTGACTGACTGTACCTGCTTCATCTTGGCTAGCTCTCTGCGGGTGTGCTCGTCGTTACGCAGGTCCTTTTTGTTTCCCACTAGGATGATGGGAACGTTAGGGCAGAAGTGTTTGACCTCTGGAGTCCATTTCTCTGGGATGTTTTCTACACAGGAGAGAAGGGAAGAAATCAAGAGAATACTAATCAAGGCTGTCCAGGTACAATTCCTCTGTGTGTTTGTAAGTGTGCCTTCCAATTCTGTCAAAGCTCTGTCACCAAAACAAGGGCCCGTGTCACAAAACAGAATCTGTATGCATGTGTATATACAGTTGAAGTCGGAAGTTTACATACACTTAGGTTGGAGTCATTAAAACGCATTTTTCAACCACTCCACAAAATGTCTTGTTAACAAACTATAGATTTGGCAAGTCTGTTAGGACATCTACTTTGCATGACAAGTAATTTTTCTAACAACTGTTTACAGACAGATTAATTAACTGTATCACAATTCCAGTGGGTCAGAAGTTTACATACACTAAGTTGACACTGCCTTTAAACAGCTTGGAAAATACCAGAAAATTATGTCATGGCTTTAGAAGCTTCTGATAGGCTAATTGACATCATTTGAGTCAATTGGAGGTGTACCTGTGGATGTATTTCAAGGCCTACCTTCAAACTCAGTGCCTCTTTGCTTGATATCATG
Source organism: Hucho hucho (assembly GCA_003317085.1). Classification (NCBI taxonomy): domain Eukaryota; kingdom Metazoa; phylum Chordata; class Actinopteri; order Salmoniformes; family Salmonidae; genus Hucho; species Hucho hucho. Next base: position 422,827 of record QNTS01000653.1, read on the forward strand.
GGAATATCAAAAGAAATCAGCCAAGACCTCTGGGGGAAAAAAAAGAAGTTGTAGACCTCCAAGTCTGGTTCATCCTTGGGAGCAATTTCAAAACGCCAGAAGGTACCACGTTCATCTGTACAAACAATAGTACGCAAGTATACACACCATGGGACCATGCAGCCGTCATACCGCTCAGGAAGGAGACGCGTTCTGTCTCCTAGAGATTAACGTACTTTGGTGCAAAAAGTGCAAATCAATCCCAGAACAGCAGCAAAAGACCTTGTGAAGATGCTGGAGGAAACAGGTACAAAAGTATCTATATCCACAGTAAAACAAGTCCTATATCGACATAACCTGAAAGGCCGCTCAGCAAGGAAGAAGCCACTGCTCCAAAACCACCGTAAAAGAGCCAGACTACGGTTTGCAACTGCACATGGGGATAAAGATCATCCTATCTGGAGAAATGTCCTCTTGGTCTGATGAAACAACAATAGAATTGTTTGGCCATAATGACCATCGTTATGTTTGGAGGAAAAAGGGGGAAGCTTGCAAGCCGAAGAACACCATCCCAACCGTGAAGCACGGGGGTGGCAGCATTATGTTGTGGGGGTGCTTTGCTGCAAGAGGGACTGGTGCACTTCACAAAATAGATGGCATCATGAGAAGGAAAATTGTGTGGATATATTTAAGCAACATCTCAAGACATCAGTCAGGAAGTTAAAGATTGGTCGCAAATGGGTCTTCCGAATGGACAATGACCCCAAGCATACTTCCAAAGTTGTGGCAAATTGGCTTAAGGATATAAAAGTCAAGGTATTGGAGTGGCCATCACAAAGCCCTGACCTCAATCCTATTGAAAATTTGAAAAAGCGTGTGCGAGCAAGGAGGCCTACAAACATGACTCAGTTACACCAGCTCGGTCAGGAGTAATGGGCCAAAATTCACCCAACTTATTGTGGGAAGGTTGTGGAAGGCTACCCGAAACATTTAACCCAAGTTAAACAATTTAAAGGCAATGCTACCGAATACTAATTGAGTGTATGTAAACTTCTGACCCACTGGGAATGTGATTAAAGAAATAAAAGCTGAAAAATCTCTTTACTATAATTCTGACATTTCACATTCTTAAAATAAAGTGGTGATCCTAACTGACCTAAGACAGGGAATTTTTATTAGGATTAAATGTCAGGAATTGTGAAAAACTGAGTTTAAATGTATTTGGCTAAGGTGTATGTAAACCTCCGACTTCAACTGTATCTGCACAGATGTATGTGTGGGTGTCTGCGTGTTGCGGCATTAAATACTCACCCAAACTGTCAGGGCTATCGATGGAGAAGCACATGAGGATGACATCTGTATCTGGGTAAGATAGGGGGCGGAGCCTATCATAGTCCTCCTGGCCTGCTGTATCCCATAGTGCCAACTCAACCTGCCATAGGATTTCAAGAGACATCAGCCAACTGTGCCCAACTTCCCAGTTACAGCTGATACAGTGTACGTGACCTACATGAAAAGGCATGATGCCGAATGGCCAACCTAACATTTCATTATTGATGGAGTCAGCAATATGACATCATTACACAGCAGGGCAACGTCCTGCATTGAGAAATCAAATTACTATCTGCCAACACTGTCTGCCACTATTGGCAATGTGTGCAAGCCTCGAGGGAGGATGCAAATTGGGAGGAGGCAATGGCAGTGTTGGCAGATTTGAATTCTGTTGATTGTCCTGCTGAGTACGATGTCATTTTTGAGTCTACCTTTACAGTGAGAGAACTACAGGTTGAAAAAACAAAGGGAGGGGACTTTTTCACCTGTTTGCTGTCGACCTCAATGTCAGCGACATAGTTCTCGAAGACAGTGGGCACGTAGACCTCGGGGAACTGGTCTTTACTGAAGACGATGAGCAGACACGTCTTCCCACATGCGCCATCTCCCACTATGACCAGCTTCTTTCGGATGGCTGCCATGACTGGACAAATGATAGAGAACATTGAGAGACGGGCATAAATACATTGCAGGTCACAAAGAGTAGGAGCATGGAAGGTACTGACAACTGATGTTGTCAAGTCCTGCATGGGCCACATATTACGTAGTTCAGGGGTCTCCAACCCTGTTCCTGGAGAGCTAACCTTCTGTAGGTTTTCGCCCCAACCCAAGTTGTAACTAACCTGATTCAACTTATCTACCAGCTAATTATTAGAATAAGGTGTGCTAGATTAGGGTTGGAGTGAACACCTACAGGACAGTAGATCTCCAGGAACAGGGTTTGAGAGCCCTGTAGTTAATAATTAGGATTTGTTGTTAGATGTAGCAAATGGTGGAACTGTCCTAAGAAAATAAATCATTGTTAAAAGCCTAGCTCTCTCACTTCAAAATAAGATGTATTTTGTAAATCATTGACTAATTCATATGATGGGGAAAACTCTCCTGCAGGATTTGTGAACCCTGAAACCAAGCCATAGTTGTCTTGTCATGAAACCACTAAGGGAACATGTCAGTCATAGAATATTATTTACATTTAGCCAGAACACAAGACTCAGATCAAGATGTCTCGATTGTGCATATTTGCATGACAATCAGAACATTAGCTAGCTAACACAGCTAAAGTAAAGTAACGAAGTGGGCTGTCAATCGTCGTAACTCATTATCTTAACGTAACGTTAGTAGCTAGCTATCTACCCCCTGACTAGTAAACAACTTTGAAGAAGTTAACGTTAGTTTGATTAGCCACAATATGATGATGAATTCAGCAAGACAACCAACAAATGGTTGTTAACGTACCCAGCTAGCTAACTTGGCTAACAACTATATAGCTAGTTAGCTAAACTAGCACAATACAATATTAAAGTTGCTAACGTTAACTAGGTATAACTAGCTGGTCAACAAATGTGTGATGAATAATTTCTGCGGTCCATACCTGATATTACAGGGCACGAATACCACGTAAACAACAGGACTAACTAGCTATTTGAATCAGGTAATCAAAAATAACTGATTTGCTAACGTTAAACTAGCAAGCCATCAGAGGCGGAAGTGATGGGGTGGCTAACTTGCTAGCTGGCATAATTGCAGCTAAAGGAAAATAAATGTAGATAGCGATACCTGATTAACTAGCTAGCATTTAATGCGGTTATATTACTGCAATATTGGTTTATGAGTTATGTTGATTAGATAATTAGCCTTACCTGACCAATATGTAGCTAGATTGTTGTTTTCTGGATAATGTCTCGGCCTCACGCTTGACTTGCTAGCTCTGTCCCAACCTTATTTGAGGGGGCGCACTGAAACAGACACCTATGTGAAGCTAGCCCCAATAAGGATTAGCCACAATAGTGGAATTTTCGGGTTGCCTTTAAAATGAAAGTCCCTCATTGAAAGTGATTCAAATGGATACAAATATTAGAATCATGCCATATTTGGACTAGATCATGCTAAACAAGTTTGGAATGTTATATAAATTCAACAAAAGACAATAGTTAATTTGACAACAACAAATCAGTTGAAATCACACTGTGGATGTATTAGACTTCAGAATTGGGGGCATACTTACATTTAACTATACAGCCTTACCTATGGATCTTGGGTTCATGAAATGGGGTATCAGCCCACTCAATGACAACTGTGAAGAGTTTTTACAAATATTAGCATTGTAGCACTTATTGTGGGACCTCACTATTCAGCACATGTACGTATTGAACATTCATATTGCACTGTGTGAAATCACCTCCCCAGTCAGCCACATTAAGCTTACTAGTCAACCTACTATGCATATTAGACTTTCATATTTACCTTTATTTAACTAGGCAAGTCAGTTAATAACAAATTCTTATTTCCAATGACAGCCTAGGAACAGTGGGTTAACTGCCTGTTCAGGGGCAGAACGACAGATTTGTACCTTGTCAGCTCGGGGAATTGAACTTGCAACCAGTTACTAGTCCAACGCTCTAACCACTAGGCTACTGCTGCACTGTACTGTCACTGAGTAGACTGATGCCACATTTCAATGATCCAGAATCCATAGGGAAGGCTGTAAAGTGCAATATGAATGTCCAATACACATAGTAGGTTGACTGGTAAGATTAACGTGGCTCATTTCACAGTGGTTTCAGAGTCCCGCAATATGAGCTTCGACACTAATATTGGTTTAAACTCTTCACAGTTGTGTTTTGTGGGTGTCACTGAGTAGACTGATATAACATAGGTAAGTCTGTACAGTGAAATATAACTATGCCCCCAATTCTGAAGTGGAATACATCCACAGTGCAATTTCAACTGATTTGTACTTTTTTTGTCAAATGAATTAATTGCTGTTTTTTTGTTGAATTTATATTAAATAATTCGTTTTTTTTTGCCTTATCTAGACAAAATATGGCATGATTCCACTATTTGTATCCATTTGTATTACTTTCAATTAGCGATTTTTATTTTGAAGGCGAACCGCATATTCCACTATTGTGGCTAAGCCTTATTGTGGCTAGCTTTACATAGGTGAAACAGACCAACGAGGAAGAGGGAGGAGGGCGGGTGGTAGAAAAAGCTTTGATGGGAAAGAGTCGGACAGAAATGATTGGGTACTGTCAGGGTTTCCTCCCTCTCTGTGGAAACTGACTGAAACCACACAGTTCAGAACCTACGCCAGGGGTGCCCGTGCCCCATTGTCTAGACTGCAATATGTGTGTTTTTTGTTGTCACAAAATAGACTTATGCCGGATTCATGTGCTAGTAGTCGGAACTATGAAACTCAAGTTTCCGACTTGATAACTGGATGAACACGGCATGCAAAGTTGACAAAATAGTCAGCCTGTCTCTAATGCTTCACAATGCTGTGTGTGTGTGTGTGTGTGTGTGTGTGTGTGTGCGTGCGTGCGTGCGTGCAGGTTACTGTTAATGTGCGTATGTGTCTGTTTGTGTGTTTGTGTTTGTATGTGTGTGAGTACACTCCACCCTCTGTTGGTGTATTAATAACCATGGCTCTGGCTCTAATCCTGATAAGAGATGTTCTAAGCATTGCTTAAATCCACTTCATGGAAACCAACTCAGGCATAATGTTTCAGAGGAAGTGCTCCCAGCAATGCGCTCAATGCTAATAATTATGCCATGTGAGTGTTTTATGAAACCTGTTGTTTCATTTTCATCAGCATCCTTCCATCTGTGAAAGATAATAGGGAGTACAGCAGCAAGGTGTTTGCTTCATAATTACACTATCTATAATTCCTGGTAGAGTAATTACTCTCTTTTTCGGGTTACTGCTACTTTCTATGAATCTGTTAGTGATGGTTTAGAATAGATTATGATTTAAACATAAGATGAACGAGAGACATCTTTTATTACATTTTTTTACTATCAAATATATTTATTTGCATTAATTGACAAATAATCCATATAATGTAATTCTTATAAAATCCTTGACAAAATATTAAGGTAAACAGTATAAAAATGTCATTTTAGGAGTCTGATTCATGGATGTCTGTATGAGAAGCCCAAGGCCCAGTGAGACTTGTATAGTTCTACTCTTCCCAGACAACACTGCACTTTGCTTCCCATGGTGCCACTGTCCGGCTGAGCTGAGGCCATTTCTGAACCTATAAGCAAAAGGTCATAACCTCTGGCCCTCACTGGGAGGTCGCTAGTGCTGCTGTGTGCCCTTCCTTGGGCAGGGATGTCTGCCAGATGACCATCGTACGTCATACCTGGAAGGGGTAGTCCTGAAGGTAGCGCACTAGTGGGCATGGCAGGGGCAGCTGGTCCGGACAGTCAGTGTGGTGGTTGATGGTGAGGCGGGTAAGGTGCTGGAGGGAGGGGAAGGCCTGGGGTAGGGGACGCAGCAGCTTGAGCAGTACTGCATTGCCCTTCACTGCGGGCTGGGGCGGCCTGGGTTTGGCTTTAGGTTGAGGAGGGTCCTCCACGTAATGCTGTACAAGGCTGCAGACATCAGGGAAGGACAGCAAGTGAGGGGGGCCTGGGGAGCTGGAGTCCAGCCGGAAGCGACCCCCGATGTACTCTATGCGTACATTGGTGGGGCCAAAGGCCGTCTTCACTGACAGGGTCAGCATGTAGAGGGGGTGGCTGCTATCACGTACCAGGAAGGTTCCCGTTGACATCTTCAGGAGAGCGTCTCGAGCCTCACTGGCTGAAATAGACCCCCAGTACCAACCTGGAGCCAGAAACAGACCCACACGTTACTACACATGACTACTGTGTTGGATATAATCTTACAGCATCTACACAGACTAAAACACTGACACACACGGACATCACACACAATGGGGGTGGATTAAAAAAGGTGTGTTAGAGACTGAAAAACAGCTTCTATCTCAAGGCCATAGCCATCACTAGCACATAGAGGCTGCTGCCTATATACATAGACTTGAAATCACTGGCCACTTTAATAAACGGAACACTACTCACTTTAATATTGTTTACATATCTTGCATTACTCATCTCATATGTATATAGTGTATTCTATACTATTCTACTGTATCTTAGTCTATGCCGCTCTGACATTGCTCGTCCATATATTTATATATTCTTAATTACATTCTTCTACTTAGATTTGTGTTTTGGGAATATGTTGTGAAATTGTTAGATATTACTTGTTAGATATTACTGCACTGTCGGAGCTAGAAACACAAGCATTTATCTACATCTGCAATAACATCTTCTAAACACGTGTATGTGACCAATAAAATTTGATTTGATTTAGTAGGCGTACCTGAGTTCTGCAGGTACTGGAAGGTGGTGGTTATGCAGCAGAGGTCCTCTGTAGAGTCGTAGAGAGGAGCTGCTGGATTCTGACATGACCCTCCTCTCTCACCATGATCCTGCTGCATGCTGCTCATCGTCCTGGCAATCATATCCGAAGGTGGCCCTGGCAACAGAGCCCTGAGGTGAGGAAAGGATTGTCCATTTAGTGCATGGATTGAATAGGCTATAACACAGTAGTTACTATGGAGAGAGAAACATATGTCATAGACGTGGCAAAATGGTTGTGATTTCCACCCCACAATGTTGTCAAATAAGATAAGTGGTGGAAGGGGGTGAGATTGCTCATGTAGCTTGCTTTGTGTTTGATGTTTAGGGAAATAAAAATAATGAGCTGGTGGACACCCAGAGAAAATCATGACTGATGAAAATCAGTGAATATCAGACTACAAAAACAGTCTTTCAAGACATGGAAAACGGGGGTATATGAACCACGGGAGATTGGTGGCACCTTAATTGGGGAGGACGGGCTCATGGTATTGGCTTGAGCGGAATCAGTGGAATGGTATCAAATACATCAAACATATGGTTTCCATGTGTTTGATGCCATTCCATTTGCTCCGTTCCAGACATTATTATGAGTCGTCCTCCCTCAGCAGCCAAAGGCACTGATGCTGCCATTACATCAAATGTGGTGAATGTTATGTATGTAAGTGTGTCAGGAATCTGTAGCCTAATGAAGATTCTTTCCTACTTTTAGTATCAACCATGACTTTCACTATCAACAATCATAACCGGAGGAAGTACGGGTGCTGAGGGGAGTGCAACACCCCATGATATATCTAAATAAAAATATTAGTGGACAAAATTAGTACACTAGGCCTTTAGTACTCCTGTGTGAGTGGAGAAAAATACTTGTCAGCTATCTCCCTCTCCTGGAGGTCTGGCCCCCCAGATAGCATATGGACACCTCATAAGAAAGATATGTTTAGAATTACAGGAAATTAGCTTTAACACTAAACCATTTTCTCTGAGCCTCATGGCAAAATGCATAGAATAGCAGGAAATTAGCTCAGAGATTCTTGAAAATTGGGACAATCCTTGTCCGTCAGGGAAACCTTACTTCTATTGTTGAGAAAAAAAACATTTTGTTGCATTATTTGAGCTTAAAATGTATATTTATGGGGAATTTTATAAGGGAAAAGATATGTTTTTGGAATTTTCAAAATACTTTCAATATTATTTATGTTGACTCTATGCCTGGAAATGCTCTACTCCGGAGCAAAGAATCCCATTTTCAAACTATCCAAAAAGTGTTTAAAATTGTAAAAACTGCCTATAATGGATATTAATAACTGGAAAATGATCTTATGTAGTTTTTTGCAATAGTCCTCTGTGACTTTAAAGAATATTTCTCCCAAAACTGTGATTCCTAAAAGATGTCCAGAGATTTGGTCAACTCAGTCAGATTTGTCTAAAATCCTAAATCAGGAATGAGCAGGGTCAGCTATACCATAAGGACCCCTTATTTATGTCCTCATTACATGTAGTGCAACAAGAGCACTCATGTAAAGTTCTCTACTTTTGATAGATTTAAACAAACAATATTAGAATCACCATGGTCACAACCCTAAATGTTCCTGTATACCACTTGAATAAAGAAGAAAAAATAAATTTACATCAGATTTTTGTTGAAAGAGCTGATAGAATGGTTTTAATTGGGGATTTTCAAATGAATAATGTTCCATATTTTATAAATGTTTGTAGTGAACTTTTACTTTTAGAAGCAAAAATATGTCTGTTTTGAGATTCTGTCAACTCCATCAGTGGCTTGTCAATTCTGTTTATCAATATTCTGAAAAAAATATTTGCATCACTTTTCTGCAACGCATGCTTAAAGAATTGAAGTATTTGCTGTGCTAGACCTGTGGGGTAATGTTTGCTTTATACATTTTGTTTTATTTTTTAATCTAGAAAAAAACATTCCAAAATACTAACAAAATGTGCCCTGGAGCATTAAATAGTGTTTTTAAAACAAAACAAAACATGTTTGGAGATTTGTATTACATATTTTAATTAATCTAATTAAACAATCAAAAAATTACATTGTCCCATCTTTCAAGAATCCCTGAACTCTAAAACAGCAACATTTTCTCTCAGCCTCATGGCAAAATGTGTAAAATAGCATGAGATATATAAGGTTATGTAGGTCAAATCCGAATTCTTGACCTGCAATCACTTCCATTCTGTATAAAAGGTCATCATGTGCCGACATTTTTCGATTAAAGGCCTAATTTCATCTTCGAATATAAAATCATATATGTCATAAATCCTTTAATAATTATCCTGGCTTTGTTACACTATGTTAACACTACTATCTCTGCTAATACTGAATTTTGATGTCAAAACTGAAGCTACATTTTCTCAGCACAGTCAAAGTGTGAAATTAAAATGAGCATAAGGGAGAAAAAAACATTATTACCTAGCCTAATAATTGTTCCAACAATACATTTTACTTACCTTTGAACACACAATCATAATGAAATTGAATCCAGTTGAAAAAATGTGATTAATTATTTAACAGATCCAGTGATTCTTAATTTGTAGGAACAGTCGCTGAGTTCATGCTGTCGTGGCGCCAATAATCCGACAAAAAATGTTTCTCATCAACTCAACAGACTATTCTGATTTGCCAAAAATAAAAAATAATCTTCTTTTGGTGATAAGGAAATGTGTCAGTGCCAACCTTGGCAGAGATAGATAGGCTAGGTCCAACGCAGTGATCCACTCGCCAGACACAACTGTTCTATGTTTTATTCTACAGAAAGACGGTGAGAAAACGCCTCTCTTGCAAATTCAGTTTTGCGGGTTGACGGAAGTTCTAGGAATCTAATTCCAAGAATAGCTTTGTATTTCAGCGGCGGCGGTGGCAGGGGCCAATTTTGCCCACTCCGTTTCTCGGAACTGCGCTTATGAGCTGCGCTGCGTTTCGATTGGCTCCATACGTGCTCCGTTTACTTCTCTGCCGCGCGACAGGGCTATGGAAGCGGCCCAGCTGGCTTCACAAGTAATGCGCAGCTGATGACTTCCAAGTAGAGGACTTTCCAGAAAAGCTGACTCAAATTGACTTTAGCCACTGACTGAGCCGCCCCTTTATAATGCTCCGCCCCCCTAATGTTCTATAGCAGGGATCATCAACTCAGTGCCAGCAAAGCCACTACACGACACTAAACAATACATTAATTGCACTATAATGGTGACAAACGGTGCCCACAAACTGTTAGGGCCTACATAAAGCTGTCCCAACAGCAGAGCATTCTTTTCAGCACCATAGAGTGAATCCTTACCACTGCTACACCTGGCTATCAGCAGAGCCTTGTCTGGCAGCGAAACAGTTCATTCAGCTTAATTTACTGCCATTTAAAAAACATACCTGATATGGTTAAACAAATGTGGTTTCTACTGACAATTGAGATGTACAAACTATGGCATAAGGGGACAACGAGAGGATGAGAGGCAATCTGTAATTTCGATTAAGATAATGAGCGAGCTAGGACGGACGTAGTCAATATAACTATTTGTTCAGCACTTTTGAAATGTACAGTGACAGCATTCAGAACATGGGCCGTTCTTACAGTATTCTCCCTGTACACCAAGTCAGAACCAAAGGATAAATAAAGGGGGCATACAGTGCATTAGAAAATATTCAGACCCATAGATTTTTTCCACATTTTGTTACGTTACAGCCTTATTCTAAAAATCCCTCATCAATCTACACACAATACCCCATAATGACAAAGAAAAAAATTGTTTTTATACATTTTTGCAAATGCATTAAAAAAGAACAACTGAAATATCACATTTACATAAGTATTCAGACCCTTTACTCAGTACTTTGTTGAAGCACCTTTGGCAGAGATTACAGCCTTGAGTCTTCTTGGGTACACTACAAGCTTGGCACACCTGTATTTGGGAAGTTTCTCCCATTATTTTCTGCAAATCCTCTCAAGCTCTGTCAGATTGGATGGGGTGCATCACTGCACAGCTATTTTCAGGTCTCTCTAGAGATGTTCGATCGGGTTCAAGTCCGGGCTCTGGCTGGGCCACTCAAGGACTTTCAGAGACTTGTCCCGAAGCCACTCCTGAGTTGTCTTGGCTGTGTGCTTAGTGTCGTTGTCCTGTTGGAAGGTGAACCTCTGTCCCAGTCTGAGGTCCTGAGCGCTCTGGAGCAGGTTTTCATCAAGGACTTTGCACCGTTCATCTTTCCCTCTATCCTGACTTGTTCATCTTTCCCTCTACCATTGCCTGCCGCTGAAAAACATCCCCTCAGCATGATACTGCCACCACCATGCTTCACCGTAGGGATGGTGCCAGATTTCCTCCAGACGTGTCGCTTGGCATTCAGGCCAAAGAGTTCAATCTTGGTTTCATCAGATTGAGAGTCTTCATGTGCCTTTTGGCAAACTCCAAGCTGGCTGTCCTATGCCTTTTTAAAAAATGTTTTATTTAACCTTTATTTAACCAGGTAGGCCAGTTGAGAACAAGTTCTCATTTACAACTGCGACCTGGCCAAGATAAGCAAAGCAGTGCGACAAAAACAACAACACAGTTACACATGGGATAAACAAACGTACAGTCAATAACACAATAGAAAATCTGTATACAGTGTGTGCAAATTAAGTAAGGAGGTAAGGCAATAAATAGGCCATAGTGGTGAAGTAATTACAATTTAGCAATTAATACTGGAGTGATAAATGTGCAGATGAGGATGTGCAAGTAGAAATACTGGTGTGCAAAAGAGCAGAAAAAAACAAATATGGGGATGAGGTAGGTAGTAGGTTGGATGGGCTATTTACAGTTGGGCTGTGTACAGTTGAGGAGTGACTTCCTTCTGGCCACTCTACCATAAAGGCCTGATTGGTGGAGTGCTGCAGAGATTGTTGTCCTTCTGGAAGTTTCTCCCATGTCCACAGAGGAACTATGGACCTCTGTCAGTATGACCATCGGTTCTTTGTCACCTCCCTTCTCCTTGACCTTGACCGCGTGGCCAGCTCTATGAAGAGTCTTGGTTGTTCCAAACTACTTCCATTTAAGAATGATGGAGGCCACTGTGTTCTTGGGGACCTTCAATGCTGCAGAATTTTTTTGGTACCCTTCCTCAGATCTTTGCCTTGACACAACCCTGTCTCAGAACTTTATGGACCTCATGGCTTGGTTTTTGCTCTGACATGCACAGTCAAATGTTGGACCTTATATAGACAGGTGTGTGCCTTTCCAAATCATGTCCAACAATTGAAGTTACCACAGGTGGACTCCAATCAAGTTGTAGAAACATCTCAAGGAGCATCAATAGAAACAGGGTGCCCCTGAGCTCAATTTCGAGTCCCATAGCAAAGGGTACTTATGTAAATAAGATATTTATGTTTTTATTTTTTATACATTTGCAAACATTTCAAAAAACCTGTTTTCACATTGTCATTATGGGGTATTGTGAGTAGATTGAAGAGGATTTGATTTATCTAATGCATTTTAGAACAAGGCTATAACGTAACAAAATGTGGAAAGAATCAGTGGGTCTGAATACTTTCTGAATGCACTGTACATATATTATTTTGAGCTAAACAGGTGGGGCTCAACAGGTGGGGCTCTGACCTACCTGCCATTGCATCAATCGTCAGCAGGCCGGGAACATAATTACAAATAATTATGTTCCCGGGCCTGCAAACTGACCGCAACATATATTATATTTGACTAAAACATAATCATTTCAAACCTTTCTGACATTTCTATATGACTACATACAGTATACTGAGTGTACAAAACATTAGGAACAGCTGCTCTTTCCATGACATAGACTGACCAGGTGAATCCAGGTGAAATCTATGATCACGTATTGATGTCACTTCTTAAATCCACTTCAATCAGTGTAGATGAAGGGGGGGAGACAATTTAAAGAAGTATTCTTAAGCCTTGAGACAATTGAGACATGGATTGTGTATGTGTGCCATTCAGAGAGTGAATGTGCAAGAGAAAAGTTTGAACAGTGTATGGTACTAGGAGGCAGGGGCACCATTTTGAGTGTGTCAAGAACTGCAACGCTGCTGGGTTTTTCATGCTCAACAGTTCCTGTGTGTATCAAGAAGGATCCACCAACCAAAGGAGGACATCCAGCCAACTTAACACAACTGTGGGAAGGATTGGAGTCAACATGGGCCAGCATCTCTGTGGAATGCTTAACACACCTTGAAGGTGTTCCTAATGTCTTGTACACTCAGTGTATACTGTATCTCTATTATGCGTGGGAATACTTGGAACAGATTAAAATCACTTGGAAAATTTAAATCAATTGGAGCTGATTTGCTGGTGTTCTTACAGTCTTTTCTGTCCAGAATATTTTTTGGACCAAATAAAATCCCCCACGGGCCAAATTTGGTCTGTGGGCCGCCAGTTGGGGAACCCTGTTGCTGCTGTTGCTTCTTTAACTTTGTGAATACTGTTTGTAAGCATATAAGAGGTTTAAATGTGTTTAGAAACAAATACGTCTCCAATTTAACTTTTTTAAGATATAGGCTACTATCTTTTTTCTACAGGACAAACAAGCTGAGATATGCAAGCCTATCTGGTAGACTAAGCTACTTAAGTTCTTTTCCAGGTAGAGGCCTTTCCAACAAATATTTAACCTCATTCAGATTAGCACTGTGGCATGTACATACACACATGCCGCACGCACTTGTATGTCCCACTTGATCATCGATTGTTGGATCCCTTACTACCAAACATTTTAGTAAAAACAGAAGACAAATTAAATACACACAAAATATATTTTATTGTAAGATAATGTAAAATAATGAGCATTCTAAAATACTACAACCTGTTTTTGATCAAACCTTAATCTGACTGGCCTTTTGGGGATGGGCAATAAGAAGTTGTCTATTTTAGTATGGGGAACAGGTCACAAATCAAATCAAATCAAATTTTATTTGTCACATACACATGGTTAGCAGATGTTAATGCGAGTGTAGCGAAATGCTTGTGCTTCTAGTTCCGACCATGCAGTAGTATCTAACAAGTAATCTAACAAATTCACAACAACTACCTTATACACACAAGAGTAAAGGAATGAATACGAGTATGTACATATAAATATATGGATGAGCGATGGCTGACCGGCATAGGCAAGATGCAGTAGATGGTATGGAGTACAGTATATACACATATATATATATATGAGATGAGTAATGTAGGATATGTAAACATTATATAAATGGCATTGTTTAAGGTGGCTAGTGATACATTATTTCATACAATTATAATTATTAAAGTGGCTAGAGATTTGCGTCGATGGCCGAACGGCATAGGCAAGATACAGTAGATGGTTTAGAGTACAGTGTATACATTTGATATGAGTATGTCGGATACGTAAACATTATATACAAAATTGTTTAAAGTGGCTAGTGATACATTGTTACATCCAATTCCTATGTTTAAAGTGGCTAGAGATTTAAGTCAGTATGTTGGCAGCAGCCACTCAATGTTAGTGATGGCTGTTTAACAGTCTGATGGCCTTGAGGTAGAAGCTGTTTTTCAGTCTCTCGGTCCCAGCTTTAATGCACCTGTACTGACCTCGCCTTCTGGATGATAGCGGGGTGAACAGGCAGTGGCTCGGGTGGTTGTTGTCCTTGATGATCTTTTTGGCCTTCCTGTGACATCGGGTGGTGTAGGTGTCCTGAAGAGCAGGTAGTTTA
>QNTS01000653.1:438930-479289 GCA_003317085.1 Hucho hucho
GTTGAACAGACCTGAGAACGGGCGTTTCCTGTTTTAGTTTCTGTTTGTAGGCTGGGAGCAACAGAATGGAGTCATGGTCAGACTTGCCGAAAGGAGGGCGGAGAATAGCCTTGTATGCATCACGGAAGTTGGAATAACAGTGATCCAGGATTTTACCAGCCCGGGTGGCACATTCGATATGCTGGTAAAATTTTGGGAGCCTTGTTCTTAAATTGGCCTTATTAAAATCCCCAGCCACAATAAATGCAGCCTCAGGATATGTGGTTTCCAGTTTACATAGAGTCCGATGAATTTCTTTCAGTGCCGTCGATGTGTCAGCTTGAGGGGGGATGTACACGGCTGTGATTATAATCGAGGAGAATTCTCTTGGTAGATAATGCGGTCTGCATTTGATTGTAAGGAATTCTATGTCAGGTGAACAAAAGGACTTGAGTTCCTCTATGTTGTTATGATCACACCACGTCTCGTTAATCATAAGACACACACCCCCACCTTTCTTCTTACCAGATAGAAGTTTGTTTCTGTCGGCGCGATGCGTGGAGAAACCAGGTGGCTGTACCGACTCCGATAACGTGTCCTGAGTGAGCCATGTTTCCGTGAAGCAAAGAACGCTGCAGTCTCGGATGTCTCTCTGAAAGGCAACCCTTGATCGGATTTCGTCTACTTTGTTGTCAAGAGACTGTACATTGGCGTGTAAAATACTCAGGAGAGGTGCACGATGCGCCCGTCGACGTAGCTTGACCAAAAGACCGGCACGTTTCCCTCTTCTCCGGCGCCGCCGTTGTTTTGAGTCGCCGGGTGCTATCCATTCTATTGTCCTGGCTGGGGTAACAAACAGAGAATCCTCTTCGGGAAAGTCGTATTCCTGGTCGTAATGTTGGTAAGTTGACGTTGCTCTTATATCCAATAGTTCCTCCCGGTTGTATGTAATAAAACTTAATATTTCCCGGGGTAACAATGTAAGAAGTAATACATAAAAAAACAAAATACTGCATGGTTTCCTGAGAACGTGAAGCGAGGCTGCCATCTCTGTCGGCGCCGGAAGTTATTGGTGGTGAAACAATGGAGTGAGTGGAAAAAGGGAACATGCACAAGTTATGTTGCACGACATAAAAAAATAGGAGACTTGAGACTTCAAACAAGCACTATCCATAGCCGCGGGAAGTAAAGGTGCTGAGCCTGATGAATCCGATTTAGCGCACAAGGCCACTTTCTTCCACAAGGGAAGAAAAAGTTGAGTAAAAAGAGGCTTGGTTATACATGGAGGTTTGTGTATATTTCTGTTCCTGTCACTCTCTAGCTCTATTCTCCGTTCTCTCCAGACCCCTTGATGAGGCGCTTGTTGCCCCTCTTCCCTCCTGGTCCACGTGGCAAACGCCTGCTTCAGAGTGTGTTCAATGGGATGGACCTCGTCATACAGAAACTCCTCCGCCAGCACGTCCCCACCGTCAATCTCCATCTGTATGCATGCACACACACACACAAATACACACACACACAAACACACACACGCACAGGAGAGAGAAAGCACAAAAAATGGAAGAAGGAGAAAGAGAGAACACTGTTGAAAAACAAGATTAGTATACATGCACACTCACTTTTAACTGGGATATTATCATGTAAAATAAAGACGGGTAAGATGGAGAGCGTGTAATTGTTGAACATTTTTGACGATCTCTAGACAGTAGTCTCTCCACCTCATCCAGTGGCCGGTTCTTACATCTGGAGTACAACATCCGCTCTTTAACGCTACAGCTGTACCCTGGCATGGAGTAGATGAACACTGAGAGAGAGACAGAAAAAAAGAAGGATGACGAGAGATCCTATAACCTTTCAGTTGTGTGATGTTTGGTGTGTGTGATTCATGACATAGAGCCTCCTGTTGCTGGCCCTGGTGGGAGTATTTGAAGATGAAGAAGTGGTATCTGGGTGTGTTCGTAGGGATCCTATAGGGAAGCTCACAGGTCTCTGTGAGCTTAGTTTGGAACAGCTAGATCGTCTCTTTCTCTGTGTCCACACACAATCACAATACTGATCAGGCTGTGTGAGTCAGTTGAGGCTCCTCAGAGGTGAATTTCAGAAAATAAAAATAGTGAAACATTTTATCCTTTTTATATACAACTATACTAAATAGATTCACGTCACAAAATAAGTGATTAAAACACGCTGTTTCAGGATGGTCTACAATAGCCTCAACAGCACCCTCTACGGTAGCACCATGTTGTAGCCGGAGGACAGCTATTTTCTGTCCTATGGATACATTGACATAAAACCTAAGAGGCGCATGGTTCTCACCCCCTTCCATAGACTTACTCAGTCATTATGACGACAACTTCCGGAGGACGTCCTTCAACCTATCAGAGCTATTGCAGTATGAACTAACATCTTGTTCATCCAATCAAACAATCAGAGAATGAATCTAGTTCTGAAAGCATTAGCTACAACTAGCAATATTTCGTTGAATTTTTCTTCTTAGTGTATTTTGAGGTCTGGACCTCAGTAATTTTTTCTAATTTGAAAATAATAATATTCTCAAACATACACTACCATTCAAAAGTTTGGGGTCACTTAGAAATGTCCTTGTTTTTGAAAGAAAAGCTATTTTTTTGTCCATTAAAATAACATCAAATTGATCAGAAATACAGTGTAGACATTGTTAATGTTGTAAATGACTATTGTAACTGGAAAGTATCTGTTGAGTATCTGGAGCATCAGCATTTGTGGGTTCGATTACAGGCTCAAAATGGCCAGAAACAAAGAACTTTCTTCTGAAACTCGTCAGTCTATTCTTGTTCTGAGAAATGAAGGCTATTGCATGCAAGAAAGTGCCAAGAAACTGAACATCTCGTACAACGCTGTGTACTACTCCCTTCACGGAAGTTAACACAATCAAAGTTTCCCTTTACTGTGGGAATTGTGATCGAATCAACACAATATTAGACACTTTCAATGCAACATACCGAAACAAAATGAACTATGCAAGAGATTTTGTTATAGGCAAAACGCATCAGAGTAGGATTCTATTGCAATGACACTCAAAACTCAACCCATTCTCCACACAGACCGGTGCGGCATAACCAATCAGAGCTGCAGTAGGCCTATATGCAAATAGACCCTTGCCATATATGGATCTGTACCGTTTACTTTGATCTGGGCTGTTTACAGCTGTGGTCGTGAGTTGTGCTTGTTTTGAGATCAAAGCAAGAGCTGCATGTAGCCACGTGTGCACATTTTGTTCATATCCTTTGATAGTGACTTATTAGCCCAGTTATAGATCCATTGTAGTCAGCAATACGGGAAGGATTCCTTCTTACAAGAGCACAAAACACGTACATTTCTAGACATCTTTGAAAAGCTAGTCAGGTAAATATGTTTTTTTTATGTCTTAAAAGGGCAGTGTTTTGAGACATGCTTGAATAAGCTAAGTAGCCAATAGGCAGAGGGTAGCATAATTTGTCTTATTCTCTGTAATAATCGTATGGGAATAATAATGCATTTTACTTTGTAAAGTGGTTTCTTGCATCAAACAGCACAACACCATTTTCAGTCACTTCCTTGTCTGAAGGATAAGTGGATAAACAGGTTCATGTTATCCCTGCATGTTTTTATTTTTTCAAGTCTCATGGAATGTAGTTCCTACATTGAACACCACACATTGGCTGCTACTGTAGGCTGCATGACAGAACAGCTATTTCCATGTTAATATGTTATGTGATGCAGTTTCTCTATTGTTTTTTATGGTAGGCCTCCCCAGTAGGCCTACATTATGATCAAATAGCCACAGTAGGCTACTCGGCCATTGCTAAAACTGTAACTTAAAGGTGGTACAGCCTCAGTGTTCACACAACGTTCAAATTTGCACTCAGGAAACATTACTTGCTCCTCATCTTTAAGCCACAAGACACATTTTATACGAAGGTTTTCACCTGCATCTCTTTTTTTTATTGATTTGTTGTGGATAACCACTTTTTCTTGTGCTGTAACTTGTTCTTTCTAGTTTATGTCTAATTAAATCCATCATTTATGTGTGCTATATGGTTATATGTTGCCCCCTACAGGTGACAATGGAGTTTGGTTTGGACAAAAGGCACCAGACTCTTACGGGCCTGGCATTCCATTTACAGGAGGAGGCCAAACGCTCTCTGCAGCAACTCAAGCAGAAATGTATCAACTCCATACAGCTGGTGAGCTGGCCTCACATAACAAACATACAAAACAAATATTTTCCTTTCGCTTGTGGACTTCAGCGCACAACACAACAATTTTCTGTGACCAGCCGCTAAAACTTCTCCAAGCGAAACCTTCATACCATAACCACTAACCACTACACAGCCTACATCATTGTTACCATATAACGTTACAGTCAACAAACTAGAACTCACGCATTAGTAAACCCACAAACCATTTTTGGGAAAGTTGAAGCTAATTTTCTGCATTTCTATGTAATTAAACACCTTTAAGATGCTATTTGGAGAACAGCAAAAACAAGCAGAAATGAGCCCAGCCATTATCACCTTGGCTGCTGTAGGTTCATTCATCTCAGTTTATCTACAAACACATATCCTATTAGCTATACAACTGTAATGTTGATCCCCTGAAAGGGGGGAAATATGAGAAATGATTCACACTGACACGTTGTCACGACCTCCGCCGAAGTCGGTCCCTCTCCTTGTTCGGGCGGCGTTCGGCGGTCGACGTCACCGGCCTTCTAGCCATTGCCGATCCACTTTTCATTTTCCATTTGTTTTGTCTTTGTTTTTTACACACCTGGTTTCAATTCCCCAATTACATGTTCATTATTTAACCCTCTGTTTTCCCCATGTTTGTGTGCATTATTGTTCCAATTTATGTCAGTCCATTTGGTGGGCTTGGTATTTCTTTCTACTTTGTAAGAATATTGAGTAAACTACGTTGTGTTGCTCATCTCTGCTGTCCTGCGCCTGACTCTTTTGCACTACTACACCAAGCCATTCTGACACACGTAGCATCAGCAACTGTTCAGTCAGTTGTAATGATGAAATGGATAAAATCATCAACTCTTTACATAGATAGTTATTTTCTCAAATGACATAGCGTTCACATATGTAATCCTAGGCAGTAATAATCAACTCCACATAAACAGACATCAATGGAGCACACAGATGATCGTATTATCACATTCACATGAATTATTACGATATTACTTACGATTCTGTATTACTATCAGTGATGTAGCGGTAAAAAGGTGGGTAATTGGTAAACTATAAACCAGTGGGCGATCAAGAGAATTTTAAATATTTTTTATTTAACCTTTATTTTACTAGGCAAGTCAGTTAAGAACAAATTCTTATTTACAATGACGGCCTACCCCGGCCAAACCTGGACAACGTTGGGCCAATTGTGCAGCCTCACCACTGAGTGCCACATCACTGTCTGTCTCAGTAGCCGACTCTCTGTTAAGCAAAGTTATTATGAGAACTTAGTAGCCTATTTTTTCTCCTGCTGAGGTCAGGCTCCGTTTAACATAAGCTTCTAACTTCATCCTTCTAGCTGGCTAATTAATACTAGCCTTCACCGTTACTGCAATAGAAGTCTCTGCCGGCAGCTAGCCACCTGACTGATGGTTTTAAAATTGCCTTTGGTCCGGCCTCTCGCAAAACACACTGTCAGCAGCCTCACTAGTTGCCTACTTGAGCCGACTCAAAGCTGGGGTAGTTTGTTTCATGTCTCTAAAAAGGAAAATTCAGGAGGAAAATCCGGGGGCACAAGCGAACATAATGAACAAACCACTGTTCATGATTCCACTTGTTCGCAAATAGGCATGCGCAATTAGAACTCAGTCAGAATATAAGCATTCTGAGCTTTGATCACCCCTGGGAGCAATATTAAAATGTTGACTCATAATTGATTTTCTTTATTGTGTACAAAATATATACACTACCGTTCAAAAGTTTGGGGTCACTTAGAAATGTCCTTGTTTTTGGTTTGGTTGGTTTGTACTAATGCGTGAGTTCTAGTGAGTTCTAGTTTGTTGACTATAACGTTATATGGTAACAACGATGTAGGCTGTGTAGCGGTTAGTGGTTATGGTATGACGGTTCCGCTTGGAGAGGTTTTAGCGGCTGGTCACAGAAAATTGTTGTGTTGTGCACTAAGTCCACAAGCGAAGGGAAAATATTTGTTTTGTATGTTTGTTATGTAAGGCCAGCTCACCAGCTGTATGGAGTTGATACGTTTCTGCTTGAGTTGCTGCAGAGAGCGTTTGGCCTCCTCCTGTAAATGGAATGCCAGGCCCGTAAGAAAATAAAAAAAAGAGATGCAGGTAAAAACCTTTGTATAAAATGTGTCTTGTGACTTAAAGATGAGGAGCAAGTAATGTTCCCTCCAATGTTTCTCAGCACTGAGCAGATTTCAGGTCTGCTGAGCGCAAACTTGAACATTGTGTGAAAACTGAGGCTGTACCTGCTTTAAATGACAGCAGTGGCCAAGTAGCCTACTGTGGCTATTTGATCATAATGTAGGCCTACTGGGGAAGCCTACCATCAAAAACTATAGAGAAACTGCATCCCATAATATATTAACATGGAAATAGCTGTTCTGTCATTCAGCCTACAGTAGCAGCCAATGTGTGGTGTTCAATGTAGGCCTACATTCCATGAGACTTGAAAAAAGAAAAACATGCAGGGATAAACATGAACCTGGAGGTGACTGAAACAAGGAAGTGACTGAAACCACTTTACAAATGCAAGAAACCACTTTACAAAATAAAATGCATTATTATTCCCATACGATTATTACAGAGAATAAGACAAATTATGCTACCCTCTGCCTATTGGCTACTTAGTTTATTCAAGCATGTCTCAAAATACAACACTGCCCCTTTAAGACATAAAAAACATATTTACCTGACTAGTTTTTCAAAGATGTCTAGAAATGTAAATGTTTTGTGCTCTTGTAGGAAGCAATCCTTCCCGTATTGCTGACTACAATGGATCTATAACTGGGCTAATAAGTCACTATCAAAGGATATGAACAAAATGTGCACACGTGGCTACATGCAGCTCTTGCTTTGATCTCAAAACAAGCACATCTACTCATGACCACAGCTGTAAACACAGCCCAGATCAAAGTAAGCGGTACAGATCCATATATGGCAAGGGTCTATTTGCATATAGGCCTACTGCAGCTCTGATTGGTTATGTCGCACCGGTCTGTGTGGAGAATGGGTTGAGTTTTGAGTGTCATTGCAATAGAATCCTACTCCGATGCGTTCTGCCTATAACAAAATCTCTTGCATAGTTCATTTTGTTTCGGTATGTTGCATTGAAAGTGTCTAATATTGCGTTGATTCAATCACAATTCCCCAGTAAAGGGAAACTTTGATTGTGTTAACTAACAGGGAAAACTCTAGAAAGTTGAGTGAAATTCAATCTCGTGCTTCTATCAATGGGCTGATCCAGTATTTCTTCTGCACGGCAGTCCCCGGGAGCTGCGAGGAAGTCCTGGGGCTACTGCGCGCCCGCACGCAGTTTAGAGGGAGCATTGGGGAGCAAGCCTCTCTTCAAAGGTCTTTAGTACCGAATTATACATGAGAGGGAGGGACAAACCTTTGCTCGTCCGCTGGGAGTGTCGCTTAGCCTTCTAAGCTCATCCTGTGGACATATCTCGCTCTTTTGAATAACAGACTGGAAGCTTCAAAAGGAGGGTGGTGCTTGGAATCATTGTTCTTCCTCTGTCAACCATGGTTACCTGCAAGGAAACACGTGCCGTCATAATTGCTTTGCACAAAAAGGTCTTCACAGGCAAGGATATTGCTGCCAGTAAGATTGCACCTAAATCAACCATTTATCGGATCATCAAGAACTTCAAGGAGAGTGATTCAATTGTTGTGAAGAAGGCTTCAGGGCACCCAAGAAAGTCCAGCAAGCGCCAGGACCGTCTCCTAAAGTTGATTCAGCTGCGGGATCGGGGCACCACCAGTACAGAGCTTGCTCAGGAATGGCAGCAGGCAGGTGTGACTGCATCTGCACGCACAGTGAGGCGAAGGATGGAGGATGGCCTGGAAGGACAGCAAAGAAGCCACTTCTCTCCAGGAAAAACATCAGGGACAGACTGATATTCTGCAAAAGGTACAGGGATTGGACTGCTGAGGACTGGAGTAAAGTCATTTTCTCTGATGAATCCCCTTTCCGATTGTTTGGGGAATCCGGAAAAAGGCTTGTCCGGAGAAGACAAGGTGAGCGCTACCATCAGTCCTGTGTCATGCCAACAGTAAAGCATTCTGAGACCATTCATGTGTGGGGTTGCTTCTCAGCCAAGGGAGTGGGCTCACTCACAATTTTGCCTAAGAACACAGCCATGAATAAAGAATGGTACCAACACATCCTCCGAGAGCAACTTCTCCCAACCATCCAGGAACTGTTTGGTGACGAACAATGCCTTTTCCAGCATGATGGAGCACCAAAAGTGATAACTAAGTGGCTCTGGGAACAAAGCATCAATATTTTGGGTCCATGGCCAGGAAACTCCCCAGACCTTAATCCCATTGAGAATTTGTGGTTAATCCTCAAGAGGCGGGTGGACAAACAAAAACCCACAAATTCTGACAAACTCCAAGCATTGATTATGCAAGAATGGGCTGCCATCAGTCAGGATGTGGCCCAGAAGTTAATTGACAGCATGCCAGGGCGGATTGCAGAGGTCTTGAAAAAGAAGGGTCGACACTGCAATTATTGACTCTTTGCATCAACTTAATGTAATTGTCAATAAAAGCCTTTGACACTTATGAAATGCTTGTAATTACACTTCAGTATTCCATAGTAATATCTGACAAAAATATCTAAAGACACTGAAGCAGCAAACTTTGTTGAAATTAATATTTGTGTCATTCTCAAAACTTTTGGCCATGACTGTACACCTGAAACAGTTGGCATGTATACTCACACAGACACACACACACATACTCACACAGGCACAAAATACACACGTCAAAAGACTGAGAGAAGAACCATAGCTTACCCATACAACCCTGTCCTGGATGGCATATTACAGAGACAAACATATATGGCTGACTACATGTACTACACATCATACAAAGGTATAACAAATATTTTACAGTACTAGCCTACATCATATATGGGTAATACATAATATACTGATTGGTGGATATTTAGCACACACACTCTTTGCTTTACCTCTGTGGTTTGTATTTGCTGCAGCTCCCTGCTCCGCTACTGTGAGGTGCAGGGGTGGAGCAGGAGGACATGTGACACAGGTACCCCTGGAAACACAGGTCTTCCTGTGGACACAGGAAACAGGAAGTAAATTAGTCTGACTGCTCTTTAGTAGTGAGGTCAACTAGGTCCCCGAGGCCCACATTCAACAGGGTTGCCATGAGCGGTTGCCATAAGCTGTCAATCACACGGTGATGCAACCTCTACTGGGCAACATCATCCACTGACTGCCTGCACATGATAATCTTCTGACCAAAGGAGGTCAAGCCCTCATTTCACCCCTCATCAAGTGTCTACCCATATGGGATGTGGAGCTTTGCTCTGCTGTCTGGACTCTGGCGTGGGTGTGGTCTAGTAAGCATCTAAACCCCTGGCCCTGGATCTCCTGAACAGAGTAGAAACACTTGTATGCTGTGGAGTAGGTCAAATGTTCCAATATGCAGTAAAGGTAGGGAAGAGGGAGGCAATTCCTAAGGCCTGGGATGTTTATTTATTTTATTTTACCTTTATTTAACCAGGTAGGCTAGTTGAGAACAAGTTCTCATTTACAACTGCGACCTGGCCAAGAAAAAGCACAGCAGTTTGATACATTCAACAACAAAGAGTTACACATGGAATACACAGACATACAGCCAATAATACAGTAGAAAAATTAAAAAAATAAAATAAATAATAAGTCTATATACAGTGAGTGAAAATGAGGTAAGATAAGGGAGGTAGGGCAACAAATAGGCCATGGTGGCGATTAAACACTGGGATGGTAGATGTGCAGAAGATAAGTGTGCAAGTTACTGGGGTGCAAAGGAGCAAGATAAATAAATACAGTATGGGGATGAGGTAGTAGGATGGGCTGTTTACAGATGGGCTATGTGCAGGTGCAGAGATCTGTGAGCTGCACTGATAGCTGGTGCTTAAAGCTAGTGAGGGACATATGAGTCTCCAGCTTCAGTGATTTTTGTAGTTCGTTCCAGTCATTGGCAGCAGAGAACTGGAAGGAAAGGCGGCCAAAGGAGGAATTGGCTTTTGGGGTGACCAGTGAGATATACCGGCTGGAGCGCGTGTTGCGGGTGGGTGCTGCTATGGTGACCGGTGAGCTGAGATAAGGCGGGGCTTTACCTATCAGAGACTTGTAGATGACCTGGAGCCAGTGGGATTGGCGACGAGTATGAAGCGAGGGCCAGCCAACGAGAGCGTACAGGTCGCAGTGGTGGGTAGTATATGGGGATTTGGTGACAAAATGGATGGCACTGTGATAGACTGCATCCAATTTGTTGAGTAGAGTGTTGGAGGCTATTTTATAAATGACATCGCCGAAGTCAAGGATCGGTAGGATGGTCAGTTTTACGAGGGTATGTTTGGCAGCATGAGTGAAGGATGCTTTGTTGCGAAATAGGAAGCCGAATTCTGGATTTAATTTTGGATTGGAGATATTTAATGTGAGTCTGGAAGGAGAGTTTACAGTTTAGCCAGACACCTAGGTATTTGTAGTTGTCCACATATTCTAAGTCAGAGCCGTCCAGAGTAGTGATGCTGGACGGGCGGGCAGGTGCGGACAGTGATCGGTTGAAAAGCATGCATTTAGTTTTACTTGCATTTAAGAGCAGTTGGAGGCCACGGATGGAGAGTTGTATGGCATTGAAGCTCGTTTGGAGGTTAGTTAACACAGTGTCCAAAGAAGGGCCAGAAGTATACAGAATGGTGTCGTCTGCTTAGAGGTGGATCAGAGAATCACCGGCAGCAAGAGCGACATCATTGATATATACAGAGAAGAGAGTCGGCCCGAGAATTGGGATTGATAGAGTTGACCCACAAGTCAGTTAAACCAAAGTCAAATCAAAGTGTTTTTGGTTTAATGATTCCAGACCACAGACTTCAACTGTTCCAAACATTTCATCCTTGATGTGATCTCCGCCAAACTCCTTCTTCAGTGTGGCACAGGTGGCAGCGTAGACCATCTTGTCCCTTACCTGCAGGGGGCAGAACACTGAACACTGGATAGAGCATGTCATTTGCATGTTTGACAGAAAATGTGTATAAACTATATGCATGTGTGCTTGTCAACTTTATCCGGTGCTTGTCAATTTATCAAACAACATGTCAATGTTTTCTGGTGATTTGTGTAGTATTGCAAGCCTGCATAATGTTATCAAAAGGTCAAGGTCAAGTATGCATGATTTTACTGTTCATGAACATCAATACTAAAGTGAATGTGTGGTCTTGGTATTACATACTGGTGATTGATCAGGAGACCAAGTGATGAAGATCCACTCGTAGCCCTGTGCATTCTGGGAGTTGAGGCGGAGGAGGATGTAGCAGGGCTGTCTGAGACACCAGCAGAGGAAGGAGAAAGTGGTCATAGTCATTTTCCAAACTCTGTGCCGGTCCTCTGTATGTACCTCGCACCAGCTCTTCTGGAAGACGGACAGAGAAACACTCAGATCATACTCCTCACATTTAAGTGGGTGCCAGTCCGCAGTGGATCAGCTTAAGAAGGTCATGAAAATGGTACACTAACAGGTGGCCTTTACTCAGTCTTAGTTCTAGACTTCAAATATAGTGCACATACAATGCTGATTGGGGAAGTCGGCCTCTTTCAAATGGACTGAGCCCCTAATTTAACACAACCTGCGCCCCGAGGTGTCACTCACCAGCTGAATACCACGACTCACGAGCCGGCATAATTAGCAAGTAATCACATTTCCCCTCACCACAATATAATTTCATTTAAACGTGTGTCTAGGCCTACCCAAGAGTACATTTACCATGGATTCCTGTCTGGTGCGACATCCTTTGGCAGTAATATTTTCTGCTTCAAAATCCTCTCCTCCAAGGCTGTCTTCTAGGGTGAGGTTCCCCGTGTCCTCTCTCTGTTACTGCTCAGCTGGCACCTCTGCACTGGCAGCAGACAGTTCGGCCTAAACCAACTTCCGCGACAGTGATATACACGGGTCCCATTATGTCTAGCGACACCAAACACAGCATTCTACATTAAGGACCTTATACCAACGGTCAATGCATGGTGGTGGTAGTGTGATGGTTTGGGGATACTTTGCTTCCTCAGGACCTGGATGACTTGAAACTAACAGTTCATGATTTAAAACCCACAAATGTTGCTGAGTTAAAGCAGTTCTGCTTGGAAGAGTGGGCCAAAGGTCCTCCACCGCGATCTGAGAGACTGATCAACGACTACAGGAAGCATTTGGTTGCAGTCATTGCAGCTAAAGGTGACACAACCAGTTATTGAGTGTAAGGGGGCAATTACAGTTTCACACAGGGGTATTTGGTGTTGCATAACTTTGTTAATTAAATAATGTATCCATTTTTTTTGTTATTTGTAAACTCAGGTTCCCTTTAATATGTTTTGGTTGAAGATCTGATAACATTCAGTATCAAGGGGGTCTCCCGAGTGTTGCAGCGGTTTAATTAAGGCACTACATCGCAGTGTTTGAGACGTCATTACAGACCCAGGTTCAATCCCAGGCTGTGTCACAGCCAGCTGTGACCGGGAGACCCATTTTCTCATCCCATCGCGCTCTAGCGACTCCTTGTGGTGGGCCGGGCACCTGCATGCCAGGTGGTAAGAGAAAGATGAGTGTGTACCTGTGATGGTATCATCCATAATTCAGTAAGCTGTGAGTCCAAGGTTCTATACATTATTCAACAGAGGCCCCCTATTCTACCACAGATACACTGTACAGTATGTGCACGTACACAGATTGTTTTCACCAATGAAAAACACCAGTTTAAGTACATTAGACGTAAAACATTTTAATACTTTCTGAATAAACAGTACAAAATAAACAAATATTGAATTCCCAATAAAACATGTCTCCGCAGTTAAAATGCATACTTGATTGGAGTTGTCACTGTATTAAAAAGTTAAAAGGTCATAATTGTCTGCTAATTAATACATTGTGGCACCTTGCTCAGAATCACAGTTGAAAAAAACTAAATATATAAAAAGTGTTTGTCAGTAGTACACCACGGGTAATCTCGACAAAAATTTTTTTTTCAACAACTACTGTCTCCTACAGCTCTAGTGATCCCCTCATGAAACCTTCGCCATTTGGCAAATAAATCAGAGTGACAGTTCTCATGGATAACCGACAGTGGCATCCCTTTCACCAATGCCTTAATGTGCCTACAATTTCATATGGAGCCGTTAGAGTCCATAGTGTTCTGTCTCTGTATACTCAGAGCAACATGAAAGGAGAATGTTATCCTGGGTAATGATGATGACAGTTTGTCTCTGTGGTCCCACACCTTTATCAGTCTCCTACACAGGGAAGCCAGAACGCCTGCAAAGAGAGAGAGAGAGAGAGAGCGAGCGTGTGGTAGATTTTGTCAGGGGCAAATTAGAGACAATGAATGTGTGTCTAAGCATGGTTGTGTGGGTGTGTTTAGGCTGATGAAAGTGTGTGTGTATGTATGTATGTATGTATGTATCTCACCATATTGGAGCAGGCGCTGGCAAACGTCATGTATTTAGGATTAAACTGCAGTGTGTTGATTGGTCCTGAATGCTTCCCGTCCAGAACAGCTATCTTCATCCCACTCTCTGTACTCCACACATGGACCCTCCCATCCTCTGAACCTGGGGCATGAAGGACAACATGAGGCTTAGGTGGTTATGGATTGGGGGGAGAAAGGTTTGACAAACATATGGACTGATAGGCAGAGTTAATGATATCAGTTCATAGGGTCAAATGGCTAATTGGTGACACTGGAATTGGCTTGAGTGCTTCAGACTTGAAATTGTGTTGAGTTGTTCTGACATTAGACTTTGGTGGATCAGGGAGGGCTGGGTAAGACAGCCTAGTTTGCTAAGTCCTAATGTTGGGAATTGGAGGTGTCGGGCTTACCAATCATGACAAAGTCTGAATCTGGGGTGAAGCAGGCCTCCAATGAAATGCCTTTACTGTTGTTGTAGCCCTACAGAACACACAGGGGAGACACGTTTGATTCAGCCAGTCAGAAAACAACTATGTATTTACTAGACACAGCTATGTGCATCACAGGATGCTGCTGAGGGGAGAAAGGCTAATAATGATGGCGGGAACAGAGCAAATGGAATGACATCAAACACATGGAAACCATGTGTTTGATGTATTTGATACCATTCCACTAACTCCGCTCCAGACATTACCACAAGCCCGTTCTCCCCAATTAAGGTGCTAACAACCTCCTGTGATGTGCATACTCGTAGATATGTGTGTGAAGAAGATGCACTTCAGGTCTATCAGTGCAGTGTGGTAGCGGTTCTCTCACTGAGAAAGTGTGCAGCACGGATCCATTGAAGGCGTCTAGGATGCGAATAGCACCCCCGTTGGTAGAGATGAGAATCTGCTTCCCGTCCCTGCTGAACTTCAGTCCAGTCCACTCACAGACACGGCTAAACAGAGTCTCAAAGGAGGCGAATGGGCCCTGAACACAAGTAAACAACAAATTGACATCGCCCTCAGTGTGAGTAACTGTGGTGATCATCATACGCATTTTCTAACGGTAAAACCACACACACACAGTACTAGTCAAAAGTTCCAGGGTTTTACTTTATTTTACTATTGTCTACATCAAAACTATGAAATAACACATATGGAATCATGTAATAACCAAAAAAGTGTTAAACAAATCAAAATATATTTTATGTTTGAGATTCTTCAAAGTCATCCTTCGCCTTGATGACAGCTTCAAATCAAATCAAATTATATTTGTCACATGCGCCGAATGCAACAGGTGTAGACCTTACAGTGAAATGCTTACTTACAAGCCCTTAACCAACAATGCAGTTTTAAGAAAAATACCAACAAAAAAATGAAATAAAAGTAACAAATAATTAAAGAGAAGCAGTAAAATAACAATAGCGAGGCTATATACAGGGGGTACCGGTACAGAGACAATGTGCGGGGGCACCGGTTAGTCGAGGTAATATGTACATGTAGGTTGAGTTATTAAAGTGACTATGCATAGATAATAAACAGAGAGCAGCAGCAGCGCAAAAGGGGGGGGGAAGCAATGCAAATAGTCATTTGATTAGATGTTCAGGAGTCTTATGGCTTGGGGGGTAGAAGCTGTTTAGAAGCCTCTTGGACCTAGACTTGGCACTCCAGAACCGCTCGCCGTGCAGTAGCACAGAAAACAGTCTATGACTAGGGTGGCTGGAGTCTTTTTTTAGGGCCTTCCTCTGACACCGCCTGGTATAGAGGTCCTGGATGGCAGGAAGCTTGGCCCCAGTTATGTACTGGGCCGTACGCACTACCCTCTGTAGTGCCTTGCACTCGGAGGCCAAGCAGTTGCTATACCATGCAGTGATGCAACCAGCCAGGATGCTCTCGATGGTGCAGCTATATAACTTTTTGAGGATCTGAGGACCCATGCCAAATCTTTTCAGTCTCCTGAGGGGGAATAGGTTTTGTCGTGCCCTCTTCACGACTGTCTTGGTGTGCTTGGACCATGTCAGTTTGTTGGTAATGTGGACACCAATGAACTTGAAGCTCTCAACCTGCTCCCCTACAGCCCTGTTGATGAGAATGGGGGCGTGCTCAGTCCTCCTTTTCCTGTAGTCCACAATCATCTCCTTTGTCTTGATCATGTTGAGGGAGAGGTTGTTGTCCTGGCACCACACGGCCAGGTCTCTGACCTCCTCCCTTTAGGCTGTCTCGTTGTTGATGAGTCCTACCCGTTATGTCATCGGCAAACTTAATGATGGTGTTGGAGTCGTGCCTGGCCATGGAGTCATTAGTGAACAGGGAGTACAGGAGGGGACTGAGCACGCACCCCCGAGGGGCCCCCGTGTTGAGGATCAGCGTGGCGGGTGTGTTGTTACCTACCCTTACCACCTGGGGGCGGCCCGTCAGGAAGTACAATATCCAGTTGCAGAGGGAGGTGTTTAGTCCCAGGGTCCTTAGCTTAGTGATGAGCTTTGAGGGCACTATGGTGTTGAACGCTGAGCTGTAGTCAATGAATAGCATTCTCACATAGGTGTTCCTTTTGTCCAGCTGTGAAAGGGCAGTGTGGTGTGCAATAGAGATTGCATCATCTGTGGATCTGTTGGGGTATGCAAATTGGAGTGGGTCTAGGGTTTCTGGCATAATGGTGGTGATGTGAGCCATGACCAGCCTTTCGAAGCACTTCATGGCTACAGATGTGAATGCTACGGGTCGGTAGTCATTTAGGCAGGTTACCTTAGAGTTCTTGGGCACAGGGACTATGGTGGTCTGCTTGAAACATGTTGGTATGACAGACTCAGACAGGGAGAGGTTGAAAATGTCAGTGAAGACACTTGCCAGTTGGTCAGTACATGCTCGGAGTACACGTCCTGGTAATCCGTCTGGCCCTGCGGCCTTGTGAAAGTTGACCTGTTTAAAGGTCTTACATCGGCTACGGAGAGCTGATGCTCTCATGCATGTTTCAGTGTTACTTGCCTCGAAGTGAGCATAGAAGTAATTTAGCTTGTCTGGTAGCTCGCATCACTGGGCAGCTTGCGGCTGGGTTTCCCTTTGTAGCATGTAATAGTTTGCAAGCCCTGCCACATCCGACGAGCGTCGGAGCCGATGTAGTAAGATTCGATCTTAGTCCTGTATTGACGCTTTGCCTGTTTGATGGTTTGTCGGATGGCATAGCGGGATTTCCAACTACCTTATCCCCAATCTGTTATTTTTTTTCTCCTTTGCACCCCAGTATCTCTACTTGCACATTCATCTTCTGCACATCTATAACTCCAGTGTTTAATTGCTAAATTGTAATTATTTTGCCACTATGGCCTATTTATTGCCTTTCCTCCCTTATCTTACCTCATTTGCACACACTGTATATAGACTTTTCTATTGTGTTATTGACTGTGTTTGTTTATTCCATGTGTAACTCTGTGTTGTTGTTTGTGTCGCACTGCTTTGCTTTATCTTGGCCAGGTCGCAGTTGTAAATGATGTTCTCAACTGGCCTACATGGTTAAAATAAAAATAAAAATCTTATAAGCTTCCGGGTTAGAGTCCCGCTCCTTGAAATCGGCAGCTCTACCGTTTAGCTCACTGCGGATATTGCCTGTAATCCATGGCTTCTGGTTGGGGTATGTACGTACAGTCACTGTGGGGACGACGTCATCGATGCACTTATTGATGAAGCCAGTGACCGATGAGGTGTACTCCTCAATGCCATTTGAAGAATCCCGGAACATATTCCAGTCTGTGCTAGCAAAACAGTCCTGCAGCTTTGCATCTGCTTCCTCTGACCACTTTTTTATTGACCGAGTCACTGGTGCTTCCTGCTTTAGTTTTTGCTTGTAAGCAGGAATCAGGAACATAGAATTATGGTCAAATTTGCCAAATGGAGGGCGGGGGAGAGCTTTGTACGCGTCTCTGTGTGTGGAGTAAAGGTTGTCTACAGTTTTTCCCCCTCTGATTGCACATTTAACATGCTGGTAGAAATTAGGTAAAACGGATTTAAGTTCCCATGCATTAAAGTCCCCGGCCACTAGGAGCGGCGCCTCTGGATGAGCGTTTTCCTGTTTGCTTATGGTCGTATACAGCTCAGTGCGATCTTAGTGCCAGCATCGGTTTGTGGCAGGAAATAGACAGCTATGAAGAATATAGATGAAAACTCTCCTGGTAGATAGTGTGGTCTACAGCTTATCATGAGCTACTCTACCCCAGGCGAGCAAAACCTTGAGACTTCCATAGATATCGTGCACCAGCTGTTGTTTACAAATATACATAGACCGCCACCCCTTGTCTTACCAGAGGCTGCTGTTCTATCCTGCCGATAGTGTATAACCTGCCAGATGTATGTTATTCATGTCATCATTCAGCCACCACTCAGTGAAACATAAGATATGTTTTAATGTCCTGTTGGTAGGATATACATGCTTGTAGTTCGTCCACTTTATTATCCAACGATTGTACGTTGGCCAATAGTACCGATAATAAAGGCAGATTAGCCACTCGTCGCCGGATCCTCACAAGGCACCCCGATCTCCTTCTGCGATATCTCCGTCTCTTTCTCCTGCGAATGATGGGGATGAGGGCCTTGTCGGGTGTCTGGAGTAAATCCTTCTCGTCCGACTCATTAAAGAAAAATTATTTGTCCAGCTCAAGGTGAGTAATCGCTGTTCTGATGTCCAGAAGCTCTTTTCGGTCATAAGAGACGGTAGCAGCAACATTATGAACAAAATGAGTTACAAACAATGCGAAAAAACAAACAAAATAGCATGGTTGGTTAAGAGCCCATAAAACGGCAGCCATCCCCTCTGGCGCCATCTCATCTTAGCACACTCTTGGCATTCTCTCAACAGGTGTGCCTTGTTAAAAGTTAATTTGTGGAATTTCTTTCCTTCTTAATGTGTTTGAGCCAATCAGTTGTGTTGTGACAAGGTAGGGGTGGTATACAGAAGATAGCCCTATTTGGTAAAAGACCAGGTCCATATTATGGCAAGAACAGCTCAAATAAGCAAAGAGAAACGACAGTCCATCATTACTTTAAGACATGAAGGTCAGTGAATCCGGAAAATTTCAAGAACTTTGAAAGTTTCTTCAAGTGCAGTCGCAAAAACCATCAAGCTCTATGATGAAACTGGCTCTCATGAGGACCGCCACAGGAAAGGAAGACCCAGAGTTACCTCTGCTGCAGAGGATAAGTTCATTAGAGTTACCAGCCTCAGAAATTGCAGCCCAAATAAATGCTTCACAGAGTTCAAGTAACAGACACATCTCAACATCAACTGTTCAGAGAAGACTGCGTGAATCAGGCCTTCATGGTCGAATTGCTGCAAAGAAACCACTACTAAAGGACACCAATAAGAAGAAGAGACTTGCTTAGGCCAAGAAACACGAGCAATGGACATTAGACCGGTGGAAATCTGTCCTTTGGTCTGAAATCTGTCCTTTTGGTTCCAACCACCATGTCTTTGTGAGACGCAGAGTAGGTGTACGAATGATCTCTGATTTACTTAGAATTCAAGGCACACTTAACCAGCATAGCTACCACAGCATCCTACAGCGATAAGCCATCCCATCTGGTTTGTGCTTAGTGGGACTATCATTTGTTTTTCAACAGGACAATGACCCAAAACACACTTCCAGGCTGTGTAAGGGCTATTTGACCAAGAAGGAGAGTGATGGAGTGCTGCATCAGATGACCTGGCCTCCCCAATCACCCGACCTCAACCCAACTGAGATGGTTTGGGATGAGTTGGACCGCAGAGTGAAGGAAAAGCAGCCAACAAGTGCTCAGCATGTGGGAACTTCTTCAAGACTGTTGGAAAAGCATTCCAGGTGAAGCTGGTTGAGAGAATGCCAAGAGTGTGCAAAGGGTGGCTACTTTGAAGAATCTAGAATATTTTTAGTAACCTTTTTAGTAACCTTTTTTAGTTACTACATGATTCCATGTGTTATTTCATGGTTTTGATTACTTCACTATTATTCTACATTGTAGAACATAGTACAAATAAAGAAAAACCCTTGAATGAGTAGGTGTGTCCAAACTTTTGACTGGCACTGTACATACATAACAAACAAATAGTACATTACAAACACTAATACATTTCACATACATTTTCAATGTTACCTTGTCAAAGGAGCGGAGGTCGTACAGTTTAATCGCCTCAGAGTCGACCCCAGCAGCGAAAATCAGGCCCTCGGGATCATAGGAGCAAACAGGCTTCCCCAAAGGATTAGTAAGACCCTAAGACAAAGAAACACACATTTCAAGGCCTGTTACATGATATAAAATACATTGATGATATGTGTATTTTCCCAATCTCATCTAAAGTACACAGTGAAAGAATTGTGGCTTCTAAAGGCTGCTCTTATTCACCTGACAGTTTTGAGAGCGCAGGTCCCAGAGTCGTATGGTCATATCCAAGGAACCAGAGATAAACGTGTCATCCACCGGTGACATGGAGAGCGCAACAACCCTGACAACATCCACACAATGTGTAATCAATGTTAGTGTCCAAACAACCATCAGCTGTATATGAATCCCTCAAAAGTGTTGTCTCACCTATCAGTGTGCCCAGGGAAGTAGCGGATGTACTTGTTGTCAGTGAGAGACAGGTATCGGATGGTATCTGGATGAGTCACAGAGAGGACATGAGTGAGGTCATACTTTTGTAAAACTGACAGACACGTGTTTGATTTAATTTTATGGAAGCAGCCCATCATGTTCTTAGCACCTTTGCGCCCCACTTTATAATATACAGTGAAAAAACTGCACACACTAACATACTGTATGTTGGCTTGACTGCTTTGTTTATTAGGCTGTTTACACAGGCAGGCCAATTCTGATCTTTTTTTCACTCGTTGGTATTTTGTCCACTCAGATCAGCTCTGAAAATTATCTGCTGTAAAAATTTATTATGTGATTGGTCAAAAGAACAATTAGTGGAAGAAAATATCATAATTGGGCTGCCTGTGTAAACGCAGCATTAGAGCTGTTCCACTTCCAGAAATTCCTACCATCTAGTTTGTTGGAGCTGTAGACCACTGTGTTGGCATCCCCGTGTGTATACCGGATAAGGTCTACTCCGTACTTCTTACTGTACAGGGTCCGTATTGGTCTGAAGTGGCGTGAAGGCAGAAGGGGGGGACATGATGACGACACAAGACAAGACAATTTGACAACACGGCACATTAAAGCTTCGTTTGATTCTCTCATTCACAGTAACTTATAATGCCAAAGTTATACATGTTGTGGTGATGTAATGCAATGTTTCCGTTTTCTCCTAATAAAATTATCTTCATTCTATGCCAACTATTTGTATTTAAAATGTACAGTATTATTAACCATGCCTTGATGGGTGTATAATTTTCCAGCCTTGGATTATAATTGTAATACAACATGAATTATTATATTTTCGGACATCTTTTTTTGCCCACTTGAACAACCGACCTCGATGTGGGACTAGAGCTCGGGGATGTTCCCAAACAACAGGCCCCACACATAGAAAATGTGTCTTCTAGCCTGTTTTGTGCACGTGTAGATTACGGCATGCAAAATGCAGCTGATGAAACAATTTTAATTGTGCTCACTTTCCCTCCTGACAGTCATATAAAACAATGGAGTCGTCGTCGCTACTGGATATTGCACTCTCGCCGTTCGGGCTGTAGTCCACACAGTTGACCTTCTGTGAATTTTCCCGGAATGTCCTAGCAACCCTAAAACTTCGCAACACGCTGTCCGTAATCTTCATCTCGGCAGCCGCAGAATTTGGACATCAATCAATGTTATTTTTTCATTTTTTTATCACTCTTTAGGCGAGGACAGAATTGTGGATTGACATCTCAGCAAGATGCATGGACAAATCCTAATCTGCAAGCAGACGCATTGAATGTCGGGCCATGTGTGGTGTGTCGTGAACAACATTCACTTGAACAACGATAGTGGAATCTGCGGTTTGACTTCAAAATAAAAGTCCCCCATTAAATCAGCTGCAAACTCATAAAAAATAATTGAATCATGCCACAATTGGACTAGAATACTATACAAGATTGGAATGTTATATACATTCAAGAAACATAAATAATGAGTTAATTTCCCACATTTAAAGTCCATCAATAAGCGCTACAATGCTAATGTTTGTGTAAACTCTTCACAGTTGTGTTCTGTGGGTGTCAATATCCATAGGTAAGGCGCTAATATTGGTGAAAACTCAGTACATACATTTATATGTATGCCCCAATGCAATTCTGAAGTCTAATACATCCACAGTGCAATTTCAACTGATTCGTTTTTTCAAATTAACAAATTATTGTATTTTGTTGAATATATATATATATATTACAAATATTCCTATATATAACAACATGCCATTACCAACCTTGTTAAGCGTGGTCGATCTAGTCTGTGTCATAATTCCACTATTTGTATCAGTTTACATGGCAAACCACTATTCCACTATTGTTGTTCACGCTAATGTTGTTCATGACACACGTGTGCCCACTGCCTGAATACAATGTTCCCTTCCCTCCAATAATATTCCCAAAACGATTAGCCTCAACTCCCAAATAACTATGCATTATGAAAGTATTTGCGTAGAGTATTCGCACAATGCATAGCTCAGACTGGATATCACTTCAGCTGCAGCATTTATAACGTTGTAGATTAATTCACGTGTTCGTGCGAATATGAAAAAAAGGCTTTGTCAATATACAGAATTTCCGGTGTGAAGAAATCAACCACCACTATGGCGCCATCCAGTGTTTTCAGCTTCAGACACAAGCCGAAATGAGCTTTATAAAATCTTTAAAGTAGGCTAGTTGTCATAAACAACTACAGGACGGGAACGCTGACTTGTAATAATGATGTTATGAGCACATGTCAAATGCTAATTCGCTCAGGGAGAACGAGTATTATTTGTCACATATCGAGGGGAGCAGCAGCATCCTTGGTCACGCGGACACATGCTTCTGCATCGAGACGAGAGGCACCAGCACCAGGGTCTGACAAGAAACCGAATCTGAGATGAAAATTCGCCTGGAGAAACAGAAAAGAAAGGCAACTTGTGGTGGGTCAGAAGAGACTCCCTTATCCTCGGTGTCAGTTGCCGTGCTCATATGCTAGTCGACTAGTATTTTTTTAATTTAACTAGTTAAGAACAAATTATTATTTACAATGACGGCCTACTCCGGCCAACGCTGGGACCATTGTGTGGCGCCCTATGCGACTCCCAATCACCGCCGGACGTGATACAGCCTGGATTCGACGCCTCTTGCACTGAGATGGCAGTGCCTTAAACCGCTGCGCCATTCTGGAGCTAGGTATGTGAATGCGGCAAGTGTCCCCACTGACAAAAGAGGTTCATCGAACTGCGACAGTTCACTCAGCAGCTGAGTAATATTCACCCCAACGTTCTGGACAAGCACCTTCAAAGAGGTCTGATTCTCCCATATAAAGAGCTCGCTGTCATCAATAAGCCACATGGAGCTTCTGTTCAAGGTATTGGGTGTTAAGGCAATGTATTTACATGCCTATTACATTATGGTACATAATTATTATATGGTCAAACACAGTCAAGGATTATATCATGAGATTGTTCATTTGAATGTCACTTGTAAAAATTACACCCAAATACCCTGAGCTGTGGTCAAAAATCACTGGTTTAAATCCAATAAATTTCCCCCTAAATGGGTCAAAGGAATATCATGGAAGTCCTCCAATGTGATGGATGGCATGAGGGCTGAGCCCCACTCCCAGCTGCAAGTCTGCCTTGGATAAGGAGACAACAGGGACCCTCTTGCTGGCAAGGACTGAGGAAGCACTGGACTATGTACAAAACCAATAAAAACACCAAGTGGAGAGGAAATATTGGTGTGTGGATGTCTGTGTGTTTAGAGATTTAGTTTAAGGATGTTTATTGGTCGCATACACATAGCAGATGTTATTGCGGGTGTAATGAAATGCTTGTGTTCCTAGCTCCGACAGTGCAGTAGTATCTAACAAGCAGTGACGTAGCCTCTGAACCTCATGCTACTTCCTGGTTTCATTACACTTTCAGCCATCCTTTTTCCCTATTCCCCCATGCAGCATTGTTGCTGTGGTCTGTTCCCTCTGAGGGGATGATTTGACAACCCTCTCATAGAGAGAATTCACCTAGGCTCAGGCTCACTTCAAGGTAACAAACTGCTTTGAACAATATACCATACGCTTCTTACCAAATGCTTATGATATACACATTGACAGTAGAGTGCACAACTCCTGTCATGTTTGTATTGGAGGCTTTCAGCAGATACTGAGATGTCCCTCAGGTTTGGAAGTTAGCATCGGTTATAGATCCTATATTTGTACATAATGTATTGTGTAATTGTATACACCTAACGGCCCATAACCCCTTGAATCTGGTGTGGTTCCAAGTAATCTGTTCTTGCAGTCACTCCACACATCCTAACTGATTGCTATATAACATGATTGCAAAAAAGATGACATGGAACCTGTCTTCATTAGTGGGGGGAAGTTCGGGTCTTTTTACTGACTAATCATTTCGACTCGTTCAGGCAAAAGAACAAATCTTTTCAACTCATTTGGTACATTTGAGTCAGTAATGCCCAGAGAACACAGGACCCTTACCAGCGAGTGATGAACTGAAAACTCAAAATAGTCATGATTCTACAAGCCCTCTCGTTCACCATAAGGGGCTTATTGGAGCTGTCATTTGTGACTGAGACTTGTAAAAGGGTGTTTAAACAATGTACATTTGTTGATTGCTAGGCATACGAATACGATTATTTCTCGGTAATTTGAAACGAGTTGTGGCCGCAACTCGACTAGATTGCGAGCGAGTCTTGGCGGAACGCATTGCTCGACTGCCTTGAGGGTGATAAGCCTAATATTTTTTGCGAACTGCAGCATCCCAAATGATTAATTCTCGAGTTCGAGTTTGTTGAGCAGAGGCTGTGTATGTTTAGGTTATACAAAGCTGTGTAGAACTTGCGAGAATATATGACCGACAGTTGTTGTTTGGAGCACGTCAACGGAGGAGCGCGTATTAATCCTGCTGTAGAATTCATTGCGGTCAGCAGTTCAACGAACGACTTAAATTAACGAGTCAATCAGAAAAATGTATCATAACTATCGAGTCAGTAAAAAGTCCTTCAAAAAGAACGAATCGTTCTTTGGTCTTCATGTTGTTGAGGGGTCTGCTACACACTAATACCTCACATTAACCTAGGTCATAGAAGACACTGTGCTCCTTTTAACAGTAGCACCATTTTTGAACAACCTTGTGAACCAGCATAGCAACCCGTTCACTGTCTCTTGCCTCATCCATCCTCCCCTGCTCATAGGGATGAGGATCCATATGGCATACGCTCTGGGATGTCATATCCTTGGGGACCACAAATACTCCCACTGGACAAAAACCTTCACCTTAGGTAAACACCACTTCACAATATAGATGCATTACAACAAAGGTTACCTAACCTTTGGACCTCTTTGGTACCAGTCAAGTTAACTGTACTGGCATGCAATGATGGGCTTTTCTTGTTTTTTTTACTTCATAAACTGCTTGACGGTTTGTTACCGAGGCTGGGATTGGAACAAAGCAAGGAACGTCGCCTTCCTCTCAACCTGTACGCACGTCAGCGGACACTGCCAGAGATATATCACTGTGAAGTACTTCACCACCAGCACCCTGCGACGACTGCCGATCCCCATTCCAGATAAGAGAATGAATGATGCAACAGCGGCTCCTATGCAGAGCAGACAAGATACAGCAGACTCTTTTAAATCAGAAATACAGAGCGGCGTCACTTCAAGTGACCCTTGACCTAATGGTTGTCCAAGTCCAAGAACTAAGGTCTGACTGAAATTCTTAAAAAGCCACACCCTCTCATTCACAGTACAAAAGGCACATTTGGAAAAAAAACAGACTTTCTTATTTAGCCTCCAACACCACTAGAATATCAATACATACAGGAGATCATAAATGGCAATAAAAATACATGTAAAAAAAGTGAGCAGAGGTCCCATTAAATGTCTGTTGGTGTGTAATCCACTCTGCTCTTGGCTCCTGTCCTGTATGGGATCTGAGAGCTTGGAGGACAAGAGGCACAGGAGGATCCCTGTGAGGGGTAACATGTTAAAGGGGGTACATTTCCATATACACTCCCCTATGGATTTATTTGGACAGTGAAGCTAAAATATGTACATTTGGCCCTATACTCTAGCATCTTGGATGACATCAAATGTTATGAGGCGACAGTACAGAATGTCACCTTTTATTTGAAGGTATTTTCTTACGTGACTACAAACTTGTTGGATGCATTTGCAGTTTGGTTGTGTTTCGGATTATGTTTTGCCCAATAGGAATGGTGAATAATGTATTGTCATTTTTGGAGTCACCTTTATTGTAAATAAGAATAAAATATGTTTCTGAACACTACATTATTGTGGATGCTACCATTATTATGGATAATTATGAATGAATCCTGAATAATGAGGGAAAGATGCTTGTCAACAACAACAAAAATGCTAACCTCTCTTATTGGTCACAGTGAGAGGTTAAAATGTCTTGGGGGTATGATCTTGGTGCCTAAAGGCTCTCACTCCTCATTCACAATTCATTCATGATTATCCATAATCATGGTAGCAGCCACATTCATGTAGAAGTGTTCAGAAACATAAGCTTATTTACAATAAAAAAGTGACTCCAATGTCACAATACATTTGCCATTCATTTCTATTGGGCACAACGTCATTTGAAACGCAACCAAAACAAACCACAAAAGCAAGTTTGTAGTCACATGATGTAGTCATTGCATGCTAGGAATGCGACCAAATACTACATTTTTGATTACTTTAATACTACAAGTGAATTTGTCAAAATACTTATGACTCCTTCAAAATGGGGGGACTAGATACATAGTGCTTTCATTTCTAAACTGTAAAACATATGTATGAAAATACACTCAAATGAAACATTTCATCTCAAATCCAAAATGCTGGAGTACAGAGCCAAATGAATCATTTTTGGTTTTTAGCATCATTATCCAGTTAAATAAGTAGGGGAGTGTACAGGGCCTTCAGAAAGTATTCACACCCCTCGACTTTTCCCACATTGTAACACAATCTGAATTTTGACATTTGTCACTGGCCTACACACACACACACACACACACACACACACACAATGTCAAAGTGGAATTATGTTTTTAATTATGAAAAGCAGAAATATCTTGAGTCAAGTATTCAACCCATTTGTTATGGCTTACCAAGAAGACAGTGAATGTTCCCGAATGTCCGAGTTACAGTTTGGACTTAAATCTACTTGAACATCTATGGCAAGACCTGAAAATGGCTGTCCAGCAATTTGACAGAGCTGGAAGAATTTTGAAAAGAATAAATTGACAAATGTTGCACAATCCAGGTGTGGAAAGCTCTTAAAAGACTTGAAGCCAAATTACACTTGATCCGAAAATGTGGTCAGAGGGTTTGTATGGAGGGTGTGATGCTAAGGCAAAGTCTCCTGAGGCGTGCAGAGGCCAAATCAAGCTCCGTACCGCATCGCTTTGCACCTCAAATGTTTTAACAATGCCAAGGGCTCTGTATAGCTCCGCATTGACATGACTGATTTGACGGTAGGTGGGGGCGAGAGGTCCTGTATAAACACAAACTCACTTCCTTGACAACAGCTCTGCGAAGCGCAAAAAGTATGTTTGCTCTGACTTCTGCAGAGGCCGCGGCGCAGTAAATGCTGTATGGCCACTGCAGTCGGCGGATTGACCATGCAGCGACTTTTACCCAGAAAGACACTCGGCTGTAATCGCTGCCAAAGGTGCTTCGACAAAGTATTGCCTCGGGTGTGAATACTTATGTATATTACATATTTATGTATTTAATTTTCAATAAATGTGCAAGTCAAGGGGTACGAATACTTTGAAGTCACTGTGTATTTTATATATATATATATATATATATATATATATACACACATACACACACACATATATATATATATATATATATACATATATATATACATACACACACACGACTGAATATATATCCGATATTTCACACCATTTCAACTTTATTGGGGGCTGCAACGGCCTACAGGAGTACATGATGAGCTCTGATTTGGTGTCAAAATCCATCTCACTCGTCTCGTCAGTCCAGGAAACAATTCTATGGTGAAGTGAGGTGGAGGGGTTTGGTGAAGTGGTGGCTTACTTACATGTGTGACCATCCCAAAAAAGATAACAGCATTGAGGGTGACATAACTGCCATTGAACTGCCAATAGATGAATAAACGCAGGAGTCTATTCCTTAAAAAAGGCCCATAAGTCCACTCTGTAAACACTATCGGTCGCTCCCCCACTTCTATGGTTGGAAGGTGTGATGGGTTGAGACTGAGGCCACTGGAGGTCCTTAGAGTTAGTTACGGAGTGAAGGAGGTACCACAAAGAGGAACGCTTGAGAGAGAGGAGGGCTGATTTCGGGGGTTAGTGTGTCCATTTCAGTTCCTCCTCCCCTCCCCCGCTCATTGCATGCTGGCCGATGACATGGCGATGGCCTCCTGGATCTCCCGCACCATGATGATGCGTGTGAGCATGTGCTCCACCTGCTCACTCGTGATTGGCTGAGTGGAGTACCATATGGGACTGTTGGGCGCCACGACGGGCTCTGGCGTCAGGTAGTACGCGTCGTTACGCCCCTTAGCACTCTGGGGACTGAGCGAGACGGGAGGGTTAGATGTTGATTGGATCATTAGAAATGCATCAAAGAGCTCCTGCAGAAGACGCATGTTCTGGCGTGTATTTAACACCATGGAAAACGCCACCCTGTGCAAGGGCATCCTCTTAGCGACTAGAAATGTACTGAGAATTGGGGGGGTCTTTACTCACCATTTGAAGAGGTAAAAATCATACAGCTTAATTGGGCATCGCAGAGGGTTCTCAGGATCCTCAGCCTGCTCCTCATACATGTCATCGGTCACTGCAAAGTTCAAACATCACAGAGGTCAGAGGTGATCATCAGCCAGTAGTGACGGGGCTTATGGACCTCATAATGTTGATCAACTTGGGTCGATCAGAGAGGCGCAAAGAATTTGCCCCAAAGGGAAAGTTTTGAATGCATGGAACACATAGCTGACCAATACCAGTCAGTCTGACTGGGAAAATGGAAATCCGGTCTGACTAAAATATACAAAGCTTAATTATTTATTATGATCTCTAAAGATGATTTCACCTTTCTGCCCTGCATGGTGTGTT
This sequence comes from Hucho hucho, assembly GCA_003317085.1. NCBI lineage: Eukaryota > Metazoa > Chordata > Actinopteri > Salmoniformes > Salmonidae > Hucho > Hucho hucho. The sequence goes on from QNTS01000653.1 coordinate 467,836, forward strand.
CCTAAGGGCCCATGGCCCTTCAGATAGCGGATACTGGTGCTCTTATCCTTTGGGTTGGACGGGTTCTTCTTTGTGTGCCTCAGCACTTTGGAGAAGGCCACCTTCATGTGCTGCTCTACCGTTGTCAGATGGAAATACCTACAGGAGAGAGAATCGTTTAACACGAAAACACACACACGCAACAGACAAAACCTAGCATTCACACACATCAGCTACCCTGCATCCATCAAAACAACAGCCACTAGGCTTGATCACATGAAAGCTACATAGGATAACAATTATATTGTGACTTGGCAAGTACAAGGGCCGTTCCATTTGATTTCAATCGCTTTTTGATCGCACCGCCTTGGATTTGAACAAAACGTTCTATATGTATTTGCCCATGGTAGAAGCGGTCAGAAAGTAACTATTTGGACTTGAATGCCAAAACATTTAGGAGATGGAGGCACTCAAAGTCGAGCCATTTTGCATACCACACCCTACCATAACACATCCATGTCTTCATCACTGGAAAAGATAAACGGTTGAGTTGTACAAACGTTTACAAACAATTTTTTACTATTTTATAATTTCTTGCATAAAATGTTTAAGAAATATATTTTTTACCTTTAATGTCAATTATCTAAAACAACATAACTCCAATTTGCAGACATACCCAAAACATGACAGCCACCCTGTATTCAAGAACATGCTGTGTTTCAACAGATGGCAGGCACAACAAACACTTCAGATGATGTAAAATAGAATCTAAGTTACAACTAATGCAAAAATAAAAAATAAACATTTTATTTAAATTCAAGAAATTAGAAAATATTTTGACAACCCTGTCTGTAAGCTTTTAAATGATATCAAAGTCAACCGTTTATATTTTCCAGTGATGTCTCATGGTATGGTGGGGTATGCAAAATGGGTCAACTTCGAGCATTAATGATTTGGCACTCAGGTCCAAAAAGTCACTTTCTGAGCACTTGGACAAATATGCATGGAAGGTTTTGTTAAAATCAATAGGGGTGCGGTCAAAAAGTGATAGAAATCCAATGGAATGACCCACAAGTCTATTGGGTGAACAGGACACATTACTACGATGAGTATGAAATAAGAATCATGTTTCCAGTATGACTCACTTAGTGTTGAAGAACATGAGTGTTGTGAGCAGCGTGGCTGGTGAGTGGGCACCCAGCTGTTTACACTCCCACAGCATCTCCTCGGTCACGTGACTGGGAATGATGTACCCTGGGAAGAGAGAGCAGAGTAGCCAATCACCATACATTCTCCTCTCAAGAGACAGCAAGCAGCCCAAAACACAGAAATGTACTCAGGTATGGAAGTCACAAAAACAGACTTGCTTTTATTTATTTTTTTACAACGTTTTGACCCTTAGGTCTTCAGCGGTTTCTTCCCTACACCCTCTCTTGCATTTACACCCGGAAACACAAACAGATTGTATCTTACCTAGTGGATGGATGACAGGCCTCCACTCATCCAGGGCTTTGTGTAACCACTGGGAGAAGCGTGTGTAGTACTGGTCAGAGAAGATATCATCCACCCGTCCGTTTTCAAACAGGTACTGCCAGCAGAAATAGAGAACGGCATTAACAACCTCAGTCAACTGTAATACACTTCAGTCAGTATCTTGTATCGTGTGTGTGTGTGTGTGTGTGTGTGCGCGCGCAGTGGTGTAAAGTACTTGAGTAAAAATACTTTAAGGTACTACTTAAGTAGTGTATCTGTACTATTTATATTTTTGACAACTTTTATTTTGCTACATTCCTACTCCATACATTTTCCAGACGCCCAAAAGTACTCATTACATTTCGAATGCTTAGCAGGACAGGAAAATGGTCCAATTCACTCACTTCTCAAGAGAACAACCCTGGTTATCCCTACTGCCTCTGATCTGGCGGATTCACTCAACACAAATGCTTCGTTTGTGAACGATGTCTGAGTGTTGGAGTGTGCCCCTGGCTATCAGTAAATAAAAATAAAAAATGTATAAAAATGGGGTTTGCTTAATATAAGGAATGTGAAATGATTTATACTTACTTTTGATACTTAAGTATATTTAAAACCAAATACTAATTTTCTATTAAGGTATATTTACTTTACTCAAGTATGACAATTGGGTACTTTTCCCTACAACTGTGTGTGTGTGTGTGTGTGTGTAGGATATGTCAGTGAAAATGTGGGTGTGCATTGAGGATACGTCAGTGAAAATGCATCCTTTCTGCATGAATATGTCAATTCCATTGAGAATGTGTGTGTGTGTAGTAGTGGTACGCGTACCTTCTGTATACACAGGAAAATGTAGTAGAGGGCGTCAGGCTCAAACTGTTCTCCTTCCAACCCCCGGGCCTCTTGGGTCATAAGAGCCAGAGCCACGTTGAGCTCAGCCACTGCACTCGACACCAGGTCCTCCTGGAAGCGCAGGGCCTGACGACCTGCACAGAGACACACAGGGAGAGAAAAAGGTAGAGACGAATACGGTCAATTAGAAGACGTTTTATCCAAACTGACTAATAACTGTCAATATTCAGAGTGGAATATATTCAGTATTCGGAATCAAACCAACAAGACAGACAGGAAGGAGAGTATAAAAGAGATAAGTACACATACTTGGAGAGGGCGGTTTAATGAGTGAGTGGGAGTCTGTGTTGTGTTGACTCACGTCCGATGGGCGCCAGCTTGTTCTGCTCGTCCTTGTCCAGCTCGGTGTTCTTGCGCTGGACCCAGAGGCGCCACACGTCCATGCCCTCCTCAGGCTTCAGGGAGACGGGCAGCAGCAGCTCCTGGGGGGCCTCCACCTGGGACTCTGACTCCACATGACCCTGCAGGGGGGGACACAGGAAGTTAAATGTTAACACTCACACCACCATGCTTCTCCGATTTGTGGTGCGGGGAATTACTGCCTGTGAGTGGACTTCATTGTAGAAAAGAAATTCCACACACAAAATTACTGGATTTTCTACACAAATACTGAAAATATGGATTTTTTATTTAACTAGGCAAGTTAGTTCTTATTTACAATGACGGCCAAACCCGGGCCAATTGTGCGCCGCCCTATGGGACTCCCAATCACGGCCGGATGTGATGCAGCCTGGATTCGAACCAGGGACTGCAGTGACGCCTCTTGCACTGAGATGCAGTGCTTTAGACCGCTGTGCCACTCGGGACATTAAAACTAGTGACATGGAAATTTGCCTCCAAAACACCACAATATGCTGAAGTGTTACACTAGTCAAACCAATCATCCCCTGCTTAACTGGGGGAGAAAACCTTGGAATCTGAGTCAAAGACAAAGTCAAAGTCTAACCCAGGTAATGTAGCTCCTGTTCTGACCTGTAGGTGGAGCTGTTGCTCTTGGTGTTCCTGCTGCTGCTGGGGGTCCCAGATGTGGAGCTGCTGCGTGGCGTTGTAAGCCCCTCCCACCGTCTGCACCACCACAGGGCCGTGGATGTTCCCGTTCATGAACTGCGCGGGGAAAAGCGTCTGCACCACTTCCTCGTTCGTCGTCGTCTCGGAGACTGACACTGTGGCGCCCGACTGGACGGACCCAGCCCCCGACGACGAGGAGTGGGCCACCCTATTGTCCTTGTTGTCGTGGTGACCGGAGGACACCTGCATCGTGTTGTAAGCCTCCTGGGGGATGGCGATGTGATGCACGCCCCCCTGCTGCCCCCCGGAGTACACAGGGATGGTCCAGGTCTCCCCGGCAGGGCCTGTGATGGTACCTGTGGTGCTGTACAGGTGGGTGCTGTCCACAGTAAGCAGGTCGGGCCGGAGGGACAGGAACTGCTGTTGCTGCCCCTGCCCCTGGGGGAGGGCCAGGACCACCTGCTGGCCCTGCTGGCCCTGAGGGAGGGAGTACGACACCTGGATGGGGACGTCCACCTTGCGCTTCTTGGCAGGTTGGAGGACGCTGGTGCCCGCCCTCCTCTCTGCCTCCCGGGGAGAGCCCTGCTGCTGCTGAGGAGACATGGCCTCCACTGTCTGGAACTGGATCTGCTGCCCACCCTGTAGTTGAATATGTTGACCACCTGGTAGCTGAATGTGCTGGATGTGTTGCCCCCCTTGAAGTTGGATGTGTTGACCCCCTTGAAGTTGGATCTGTTGACCCCCTTGAAGTTGGATCTGTTGACCCCCTTGAAGTTGGATCTGTTGACCCCCTTGAAGTTGGATCTGTTGACCCCCTTGAAGTTGGATCTGTTGGCCACCCTGTAGGTCCCCTTGAAGCTGGATGTGTTGACCTCCTTGGAGCTGAATTTGCTGGCCCCCTTGTAGTTGAATATGCTGGATTTGTTGACCACTTTGTAGTCTAATTTGTTGACCTCCTGACACCGCTGCCACCAACTGGGCCTGGATCTGAAAGCGACAGAACAAATACCTGAGCCTGGTGTATACAAAACCAATACATTTACCTGGTTAGTATAGTACATGGGGTGAGTGTGTGTACTCAATAATGCAGAGTGCTACGTGTGTACCTGCTGGTGCTGCTCCTCTGTGAGCTCTCCTTGCTGGACCAGCTGTGCTGCTGTGGGGATGCCCTGGAGGTCTACCGTCTGACCCTGCTGTCCCTGGATCTGCACCTGACCACACAGGGAAGGAGAATAAACACAGTGCACCATACACGTCTGTCACATCCACCAGGCGTTACATGCCTGAGGGTGGTTAGGGTCGGTGTTTCTCTGACTATTGCATTTTCAACAGATCCTTTTGGTTATAGGCCCTGGATGTCGATAAGGAGGCCATTGAGTCCAGCCTGGAAAATAATTGAGTGGAAATCGATAAGGCCTCACCTGTACTTGTATCTGCTGCTCAGACCCCTGGTGCACACCAGCAGCCATCTGGGGTGAGATCTGTGCAGAGTTCACCTGCACCTGTTCATCCACAGGAGAAAATCAATCAATCACAGAGCAAAAGTGAAAATGATAGCAGCAATAAGATAGGTAGTACCAATGTTGAAGTATGAGTTGGGCATTACTCTCAATTTAGTAAAGTGATCTGTTCTTCAAAGTATATAGACTAGATGAGGGAAAAGGGCACAAATGCAGCCTTAGGTATATTCAAAAGAACTGAACTACTGGAGGAACCACGTAAGGTCTCTCCTCTTACCGGGCAGGCCAGCTCCAGCAGCGAGCCAGCCACCTCAGTGCTGTCTGTGTAGACACAGTTGCCCCCCTGCTGGTACACCATGGTGGTGGTGTCGCCATCCTGCTGGCTGAACTCCTGCAGTGCCTCAGGGCCCTTGTTGGCCAGAGACTCCAGGAATTCCTTCATACGGTGCTGGGGCACACTGCGGGCTTTCTGACGCACATACTCGTCAAACGAGACTACACCGCTCTCTACGGGCTCGTTCATGACAAGTCACTATGCCCTCCACGGCAACTTCTGAGGAAGGAGGGGACATACGATGCTTTCAAGACAACTGGGAACTAAGAAAATAACTAGGTAAAATCACGAGGTCAGGGATCTTCAGGTTGAAAAGTCTGAGCTTTAGAAAGAGGCCTGAGTTCCCGACTTGGAATTCCAAGTTGGATGACCCTTCAAAAGATTTTTCCCAGTTGGAGCTTGTTTTTCTCAGAGTTCCCAGTTGTTTTGAATGCAGCAATTGTTCACACACCTATACAGCAGCACAGCTTAGGAATGCATGTCATTTAACTCTGGTATCAATTAAGACTACAGCCCCTGTCATCAGTACAGCCTAACATCTCAAAGTCTAGTATACATTCAAAGGCCAAGCTACCTGTTTGCATTAGAGGGGGAGGTGAAGCAAGATGGTGCCAAAGCGCGCAGGCAAACCCCTTTCCTTGTCTAACTTTGAACCAATTATTATGCCATCTGATTACCTGGCACTATGTTCTGAACACTGCCCCAAGAAAGCAATAGGCTGTTGTGGTCAATGACGTGTACATCAGTGGTTGTGGTATACATTATCTGTCTATGAAAAAATATGATAGTTATTATTACTATGATGTAATGATTAGCTAGCTAGTTACATTTACTACTGGGGCAGAGTAAAGAGCCATCAGCCTCTGTATCATTAGCCATTTTTCACATGATAACTTTTGCTTATGTTTTTTGTATATTTCTAGCTGTAAGGTTCAGCTAGCTACTACAATCCCACAATCTAAATAAAGTTACCATTTCAATAACTAATAAATTGTCTTTGAGTGATGGATATACGTGCAACTTTTGCCATGTATTCTACAATAGCTAGCTAGTTGCTAACGTTAGCTGGCTAACTAGCTACCAGTGCATCTTCCCATGCTACCTTAAATAAAACCAAAACCCCTCCGTTCCGCCAAGGCACGGCGTTCAAAAATAAAACGCGATAAACTCCAAGGGAATTGCGTTCCAAATGATATTTGTAGTCTTCATTTCATAGCGATGGAATAAATTGCAAGAATTATGAATTGAAACAGCTAGCTAGCCAACTAAACAATATCGTAACGTTAGCTTGCTAGCTTGCTACGTCGTGTGAGTATTTAAGCGATATTTACCCTGCTTTCGACGAGAACAATACGGGAAGAATCCACACGAATTTGTCTCGCGCACAGTTTATCCAGCAGAATTCTGAGCGTTGGGCGATAATATTTGTCTAACTATTCCGAGAAAAGTATTTCATCAATCCAGAGAGGATTGTGGAAGTAGGCCCGATGGAACAACGTGAATCCCCGGACTTCTGTGACACTCAACCGCCGCATCAGACAGAGCGAGTAGGTCGCGACGCTCATTCGGCTACACCGCGAAGTCTAGGTAACAACACAGTTCATATTTACGGGAACGAGCATCGCGTGCCCCCGAGACACTAGATTGGTGACACCGCAAGCAACTACTTTCTTATTGCACGACATACCTTATTTGATAGTAATGGTGAATACGGTGTTCAATTAGATAAATAAGTTCATGTCAACAGACACTTACATATGAGAGGAAACTCTGTGCGTGTGGTAATGCATCCAATGATACATCATTGACTGTAGTAGTCCCGCTGTACGTATGCTGTGTAATGTTAGCCACGCAATAACCAAGTACAATTACATAGAAAAAAACCTCAACGTCCCTTGTCTGTCACGAATATTACATACAATTATATTTGAACTCAGCCTACTCTGCTGATTATTTGTGGGGTTGGTCTTTCAGTGGGTCGAAATTTGAGACAATATCCACAGCAAAGTATTATTAAACCAAATTTAAAACTCGGGTCTGTGTGTGTGGCAAGCAATACTTGTTTGCTGGTGACCTAAGGCACGTCCCACTGGGCACAGACATCAATTCAACCTATATTCCACGTTGGTTCAACGTAATTTCATAAAAATTATCTGGAAACAATCTGATTATCTGATTCAAACAGTGTGTGCCCAGTGGGGTGCACAAGACAGAAATATATGCACGAGATGCAGGCATACTAACCGAAGTCTTGTAGGTGTTTACATGTTGTTGCACATGTGATAGGAATTGCAATGTACCAGCACTCTAAAAAGTAGGGTAAATAATACTTTCTTGTGGATATTTTGTCTCAAATTTGACCCACTGAAGGACCAACCACAAAGACAACCAGCAAAGTAAGTTCAAATGTAATTTTATTCAACATTCCGGCTTGTAAGGAAACTTTCCAAGTTTTGCAGTGCTTTGCTTCGGGATGTATACCAATAATTGGTATCACAGTCTGATTTATTAGGCAACATTGAATACATCCCATTAATTGTCCTTGTCCTCTCCCTTCTGTTCTTTCTATCAGTCTGCTCTAAAGTCTCTTATCTCTGTATTATTTATTCCCTCTGTACAGTCAATGAGTGTTATTGAGACCTTGTGACAATGCACTTTAAATAAAGTTTGACATTACTTGTAATTATTCAAGCGAATTTATTTATCTGCACTTCTGTACGTTTGAACACCTCATCAGCACCTGTATTGGAGTCCAGCTCGCCCCCGCGACATATGGATCGCGCGCGTGTACGCGAACATCGCTCGCAATGTTGTGGTACAGAATCCAAACAAATATCCTCCTTATTGTAGTGGGCTTACCTGTTACAATGGCCAACCGAACATCTTTAAATTAGGATGTGACTTGTACATCCTCCCGGGCCCAACCTTTTTTATTTGACTTATAATTTGCACTTTTCTTTCAACCTTTAATTGATAAATTTCCTACACATTTGTTGGAAGGCACCATTTTACATTCAGATTGAATGGGTATGCACATATTCTCACGATTACTCGCTATGAAAGGGTCATGAGTACGGAATGGATGCAAGCAGAGAAGATTTCCTGCAGTCTTGAGGCTCAGTATGAGGATATTTAAGGCCTATTCTATTCAAAGAATCAAGAAGTTGTAGAAGATCAATCAGTAGAAACATAGAGGCACAATAGGCTGTCCTCATATTGAATCCCCTCCATCCTTATTTTTTTAGTGAATAATGAACTCTGAAGGCTTGCATACAACCCTGGTTCTTAAAGTAGAAATCCACTCCAAAAAACATATTTGGGTATTTTTTTTAAATCAGTCCACTGTTGATACAGTCCCAAAATGTTTTCCATGTCAGCAGTCAAATTTTCAAGATATTGGACTTCCAAGAAGCAAATTGTCAATGGCCACATGATGATGCAAAATGCAATATCTTGAAAACTTTACTGCTGACATGCAAAACATTTTGGGGCTTTATCAACAGTGGACTAATTAAAAAAAATGTTGCACAACAAATGTACATTGCAATAGCAAAATTAGTTGCACATGTAATACCGTGCTTGCCAATAGCAAAATTAGTTGCACATGTAAAATCCTAATTAAAATATTTAGGCTGTTCTAATAATTCCTCAATTGTGGTGGGGAAAAAATCCATATGTTAAAAAGCCTATGTTTTAATGTCGAAGTGAGTGTTAAACTTACTGTTAAAGTAAAGAAAACTTAATTTGGATGCTTACACACTGTTTTCTGCGTAAAGGTTCATTTAGATTAGAAGTTAATATTCAAGGTTCATTTGGACGTATAACCTTTTGTGTGTATGTGCCTTTAAACAGGAATACAACTGCCCCAGTCTGCCTTAAAGAGCCAGGCATGTGCCAGTGAGGGCCTACCCCTACTCTACCCACAACAGGCTGCCTCTCCGCTCTCTTAAGGTGGACCAGAAGAGATGTGCTGCATGTGTATAGTACCTTGCTGGGACAGTGGACAGGAAATAGTTAATTCCCACGGTCTCTGCTCTAGCCTCTCTGTGATCCCATGGAGGGCTGTCAAGTGGATATGTTCATGGCTCCGTTCCCCAGAACACTTCTAATAGACCTCATCACACCTAATAATATGGTACACATACCACAGGAGGCTGCTGAGGGGAGGACGGCTCATAATAATGGCCAGAACAGAGCGAATTGAATGGCATCAAACACATGGAAACTATGTGTTTGATGTATTTGATACCATTCCACCTATTCCGCACCAGCTATTACCACAAGCTGACATGTCCTCCCCAATTAAGGTGCCAACAACCTCCTGTGACATACACATAGCACCACTCATACTCAAGTTGATTCACGAGGTGTGTATGATGAGAGGTGGGATGTTTCTTTTATCACAAGTTGTACACAATACATTATGTCAACCTGTTTTGAATTGTTCACAGCATACACAACAAAGGACACTATGTTATGATTGTGGAATGAGAGGCCTTCTCATGGAATATTGCTGCTTAGTTTGTATAAGTTGGTAGTATATAATAATAGGAATGTTTTCCTATTTTAGTGTATACAGTGTATTGCGCATGTGAGTGTAAAAGAGTGTATCTTATTTTCTGTAAGCTAGTCTGTGTTTGTTGGTTGACACTGACACCAGAGCGGTATACTTCGAGTGAAGCTAGATCTACACGTGTGTAGAAACCACCTACAAAATGTTCATTCTGGTCCCAATGATCCCCTCTTCGACAAAGACTGGAAAATCATTGTCGACAGAGAAATGCAGAAAACAGTATATCCTTCAAATCTGACACCAGTAGACCATCCCCTCAACCGCTCTGTTACCATTGAAGAAATCAAGAGTCATCTGAAAAAAACAAAAAACAAAGCACCTGGGGAAGACAACATTGACAGCACACTCATCAAACAAGCACCTGATGAATACCTGCACCTCCTTTCTAACCTCTTCACCACATGTCTCATGGAAGGCTACTTTCCCCTACCTTGGAAATCTGCAGTTGTCACAATGATCCACAAACCTGGTAAAGACCCATACAACGTCACAAGTTACAGACCAATCAGTCTCCTCAGTCATGTCGGGAAGCTGTTTGAGAGAGTACTCACCCAGAGACTGAGCAGCCACGCTGAGGAAATGGGCCTCCTTGGAATCCACCAAGCTGGCTTCAGAAAAGCAAGATCAACTACCGACAACATTCTAAGACTGTCAGAGGACATCCTTCGGAACTTCAAGAAAAAAGAACATACACTGGCGGTTTTCTTTGATATAGAAAAAGCATTTGACAAAATGTGGCACAACGGGTTGTGCTACCGGCTCGCAGACTCCAATCTCCAAATACCACTCTCCATCAGAAACATCATCACCAGCTTTCTCCACAACCGTACAATTAAAGTGAAGGTCTCCACAGCAATATCCTCACCATTTACCCCTGAAGCAGGTGTTCCACAGGGGGCAGTCCTAAGCCCACTGCTCTTTCTACTATACATATCAGATATTTACTACCCACCACCCACCATAGGCCAAGTCTCACAGTTTGCCGATGACCTCTGCTACTGGACCAGCTCCAAATGTCCTAAACTTGCTGCAAAAAAACTCCAGAAGTCTATTGAAGAGATCGAGACATGGTCTAACATGTGGCGAGTAAAACTGAACCCACAAAAGACCCAATGTGTCCTCTTTACAAGAAGCACCAGAAAAAACAAGAAACCCATAGATCTCAAACTCTACGGTGAAGCAATAAAAGTAGAAAAAGAAGCTAAATTCCTTGGAGTCACCTTCCAGAAGAACATGAACTGGACATCCCATATAGCGAACATAGAGAGAGAGGGACGAAAAAGACTAAACCACCTAAAAACACTGTGCGGAAGAAAATGTGGAGCCTCACCGCAGACAGTGTTGAAAGTCTACATCAGCTACATCCGATCTCTCTTTGAATACGCCTTGCCAGCCTGGATAACAGCTTCGCCACGGCAGATGAATCGTTTGCAGAGAATCCAAAACTTGGCAGTGAAGATGGCTTACAGACTACCAAAATACATCAGCAACCACCACGTTCACAGCATATCCGGACTCGCATCGATTAGCAGCAGACAGTCCATCATTGGCCAGAGGTTCATGAACAGAGCGGCTCGCAATCCATCGTTGAGGAAAGCTGTGGAGCAGGCCAGGTGGACCACAGATACACCCATGTCCATCATGCTGAAACTGTCCTAACAAAATATGTAATGCATCCCTTAACACCCCCCCCCCCCCCCCCCCCCCCCCCCCCC
>QNTS01000653.1:479659-583899 GCA_003317085.1 Hucho hucho
AAAAAAAAATTGAAATTGTGTGTATAACAGTGTGTGTATGCTTAATGCATCCCTTAACACCCCCCCCCTACCAGATGTGAGCTGTAACCCTAATAAAGTTTAAACACAGCAAACTCATGTCGGGAAAGGAAAATTGAGTAACTAACCCATGTCTGTTCTGATAAAAATATTAGGGCATCTAGACCCTGGGGATGCCTTGCTTGACCAGACCCTCCTTCCTTGCTCCTGGCCTGCCCTGCCTCTTCCACCAACTAATTTGTTTTTTATGGACAGAAAAGAGCAGAAGCTCTGAGCTGTCCGATCATGCACATTGTCTATTGTCACACACGTTCTCTTTCATTTTCTCGGCTGACGTCTGTATGGTTTGAGGTACAAACTTTCTGAAGTTCGCTTGGTAAGTGTAATATCTTGCGTGGAAGTATACTCACTGGCTGTTTGCAGCCTGGAGCAGCTGGCCACATGGCCAGCCCCTCCTCTTGAGTGCTCCACTTGCTGCTCGCGGTTAATCGGTATCTTCCGCCCGCGGTTTATCATGCTTGTGTTTTGTTAGCGTTACACTACGACTCCGTGTGCATCCTTTATATATTGGTGGCTCTGTCTGTCACAAACTATATTTACCTTACACAACTTGCCGACTGGCTTGTTCTGTGTGTGTTGTGAATTGCTTAACACGCTGGCACGGGTTACTAATTACCCTACACGTTGTTTTCTTGTTCTTTCCCCTGCAGAATGTAAGAGTATCGTGGTGGGCTCCACTACGTTGAGACATTAACTTTGGAGTTCCTTCATCATATGGTGCGGTTTTTACTGCTTGGATATTAAACCAGCTAGGTAATATTGCAGTTGGTGTAAAAAAACACCAAAAAAACACAATAGGAACCCTCACCGGGTTTCTATTCCTCCAAGCGGGTCACAACGTAAGCTCTCCCAGGGCGTCGGACCCATGCTCCGTGGCCTTGCTGAGTTTATGGCTTCCCTTTGTGACAGGTGTGACGGTGGCATCCCGCCCTGGAGATTCGCATGCCTCGTGTATGCACTGCCTGGGTTTGAGCCATGTGGAGAGGGCGGTGGAGCGCCCTACTGGATATCTATTTTGTGTGTTGTTCTCGGCCTCTTGGGGTCTATATATAGGGGCGGACCCCAGCCGTGACACATGTGTACACGGGAGTAAATCTGTAAATCCTCACCTCGGATGAATCCCTCCAACGCGGAGTGATACCAATATATTGGAGTGATCCAAATAATTCACATAACCGTGGTTACATACGTAACCTTCAGTCTTTCTTTCCTGTGGCAGTACTCATGAGAGCCAGTTTCATCATAGCGCTTGATGGTTTTTGCGACTGAAATTTTCTGGATTGACTGACCTTCATGTCTTAGAGTAATGATGGACTGTCGTTTTTCTTTACTTATTTGAGCTGTTCTTGCCATAATATGGACTTAGCCTATTTGGTAAAAGACAATCTTCTGTATACCACCCCTAACTTGTCACACCACAATTGATTGGCTCAAGCGCATTAATAAGAAAATAAATTCCACAACTTAACTTTCAACAAGGCACATCTGTTAATTGAAATGCATTCCAGGTGACTACCTCATGAAGCTGATTGAGAGAATGCCAAGAGTGTGCGAAGCTTTCATCAAAGCAAAGGGTGGCTGCTTTGAAGAATCTCAAATATAAAATATATTTTGATTTAATACTTTTTTTAGTTACTACATGATTCCATATGTGTTATTTCATAGTTTTGTTGTCTTCACTATTATTCTACAATGTCGAAAATAAAGAAAAACCCTGGAATGTCCAAACTTTTGTCTGGTACTGTACATACATTCTCAAACACACCTAGACATTAGTGGAAAACTCTACATTCTTATAACCACCCTAACTCAGCATTACTCTTATGAGTATATTCTCATGCATATTTACATATACTGTGAAGTAAACTGTGTATCCATCCATCTTCTGCTTACCTTATCCCAAACCCTCCCACTACACTGAAATACAGTAAATAATACACAAATCTAACCATTCCTAACTAACCTTATTTCTCTATACATTTATGCATCTGTGTCTGTCTCTCACTCTGTGTTTTGTTCTCTACTGTCCTTGTGCACTGCTGGTAGCTTTGTGCCACTCTAATTATCTTAATGTAATCCTTGACTAATGAGATTACAGAACACAGCTGTGATATTGTATAGGAGCAAGAGACTCTGAGCATCACTCTAACAAATCCAAACAGGACAACTACAAATGGCTACACTTATCCCATGAGACCAGCAGGAGAAAAGGGAAAGCCAGTATGCTACCCAACAACACAACAAATGTGAAGCAGAGGTCTAAAGAATCACAGGTAGGCTTTAAAAGAGTTGTCTTTTTCATTGCTTTTGAGGGGAATTCAATTGGCACATTAAAGCATCTGTTATTGTGCCTGAAAGTTACTGAAAGAGGCCTAAACGTTATCAGAGAACAGAACAGGCATGCCATGCATCGAGGTAGAGATGCTGCAAGTGCAGAGGAAAAGTGTGTGAAGTACCATTAATCATGACAACTGTGTTGATCCACGAAATGCGTGCCTTTTGTGCGTCCCTTTGATATTTTAAGTAGAAATTGTGCACCAATACTGCATTTTAATTCAATGAACTGCCCTTTAATATAGACCACGTGGACAACTCAAATCATAAATATGAATAAAGACTTGCTAAAGTGCCAAAATTCAGCATTTTGTCATGGCCCTCCATGCACCCTCTTTGACTTCTAGGAAGATTTTAACCCACTTAACCCGAAAATGTATCGAAGTTTTCACTTCGATTTTTTTTATTTTGTTACTTTCACAAAGTTATTTCTTAAGATAATTATTTATTTCATGTGATTAGTGATTTCATTTACATCTGTCCCTCATTTTAAGGTCAACCCTGTTACGTGACATGACCTCTTGTTTTAATACGGTGAAACTATTCCTTTTTAAAATATTTTTTTCAAAATAAACATTGAACATCTAATAGTCAAGTTATAATGCAAGATGAGGTAGTTCTAGTCTCTCTGGCCATTTTCTGGTGTTTTGTGGTGGAACAGCATAAGATATCAACCCTGTTACCCATAGATAGGCTAGATTTTTTTTTGTTGCATTCAATTGCCCCTCCCTGTTGCACACAACAAGCTTCCCCTGTCACGAGGGGATTTATGGCTGATTTAAGTAATTGTCAACCCTGTTACGGTCAACCCTATTTGCAAACAACCCTGTTACGGTCAACCCTGTTACTTTTTTGGCACTTAATAGGCACTTACTATACTACTTTTTTATTTAACCTTTTGAGACTGGATTATTTTTTTATGAAGTTGAACATGTGCTCTTTATGACAATGTTCGAATTAGGTGAAATCAATGTTTTTTTTAGCAAGTTACACATCTCAAAAAATGTGTGAAATGACCCAACTGTAAGTTTAGCTACATTTTGTCAACTCAAAGGGCACGTTTTTTCAACTTTAATTTGATAACAGATGAACTAATAGTAAATGATGTGAAGATATGTAAGAAAGGAGGATATTAGTATTGTGTGTGTCTGAGACATTCACAGTCTGCATATGCCTGATATAAATCACATTGAAATTAGGTATCATATTTTTATGATGGTGTCAGATTGCACCAAGGAAACACTAATATAACTTGGGGAGAAGGCTAAGGAAAAAAACAAATAGGCTGTGACAAAAAGGACACACCTCCAAACTTTCAGCAGGTCCGACTTCTTGCAGCTGTAGACACACACACACACACAGGATTACCGAGGGGATTTATTGGTTCTTAATGGATTGGAAGTGCAGATTAATAATCAGGAGGGAAGCTGTTTGACACTTTACCCTTAGCTTACCTTACAAGCTGCTACTTAACAGCCCTGCTGCTCACCCTGACAAACGTCATATTACTAACCCCTTTACCTGCAAATTACACTGGAAAACCACATTACCTAAGCATGAACAACTCCCAGACTCATAGTCAGTGTGTCACCGATAGTGAATGTTATCCATTAAAGTTACTTTGTCCAAATGGGCTGCTATGCCTGTTGCTAAGTCCTATAGCTGCTACCCACCTCACGTATGTTTTCCTTTCTGTTGTTCTGCAGGTCTTCTACAAGGTATGATTGCTGCTTCAAGGTTACATTGAGCAATGTTGTGGCTCTTATCTCTCTCCTTGGTGCTGGCCACACTGCTTCACTGTTCACCTGGAAACATTATCAGGGCCACCTCACCCTCACCCAGTAACTCTGACCATGTCCCACTCCCTTCATTCTCTAACTCCCTCAGCACCACCTCCAACATGGGTACAACAGCCCTCAAGCTTACCACAACACAACAGCCAGGGACAGACATCCTTCTGCCTGCCGGCGGGATGCAGGTGCCAGGAAACACGATTACCAGTATGGAGGACTTAGATGGGGCATTGGATGATGGTGGACTTCGGGACACAGTTATAATAGAAAGTCAACAAGAGCCACCTGCCAGCACACTTCTTATCAATTCTGCGCCTGGAAATGAGAAGAAAGTGAAGGAACTTGAAGTGCATTCCTCCATCCCTACTTCTCCCCCCCCCCCTCCCACGCCCCAAAAACAGACCCAAGACAACGTCAGCACAGCAGAACCAGCTGGCTTGCAAACGTCAGAGGATGTGCGTTCACCGGCCAAGAACCCACAGACCAAGCTTACACTTAGAGCTACGTCTGAATTATCTTTGTCACCCATAGGGGACGACGACAGTGGACTCAATCTGGAACCTGCGTATTCTATTGTAGAGATCTCAAAACAAATGGAGCCAACGGTCAACTCAACATCAGAAATAAACAATTCTCCAAACCCATTAACTCATCACAGCTCCCACCAATCCCCTAAACTCACAATTACAGAGGCCACTCTCGAAGAAGAAGGGCTTGGAGCACTGGAGGAGAATGAGGACGAAGATGTGGTTGTGTTAAAATACATTTTTGTGATTGACTCAGCAGTTCCCATAAGCAGAGACACTCGGGGAAAACTGTCCCACTCCTCCACCCTGTCATCAGCCAATCTCAAACAAGCACCCATTGTGACAGGACAGTTTCAAAGAGGTAAGAGTGGCACAAGAGTTGACTATTTTCTAATTCTTTTTTTATTTCTAATTACTCACTAAATATCAGTGTTTCCTCTGCTACAAGTTCTATGTGTATGATTATTTTGTTTTTCAGAAAAGGAACAAACTCAATCCATTCCTGACATACAATCAACTGAGTTGCCGGCACCATCATCACCTGACGTGAAACACATAATCCATCAACATGAAGAAAACAGTAAATGGCCCTTTTTTCTTAGTTCTAAGTTGGGCAATTTCTCTTTCTCTTAATATGCTTTCTATATTACATGATGAGATTATAAACTATTCTATTTTTCTCACACCCCTTCCTCACTTTCTCAGTTAAGGGTCAACTCTGGCCTGCGCCCTCTGTCCGCTACGGTGTGTTTGGTCCCGTAACACATCAGAAGCTGAATGGAGGCCCCTGTGTGCTAGGTCTTGGCACCTGCGTGTTCCCTACCGGCACCAACGGTACCCTCCTTCTTTGGGAGGACCTAAGCCGCACGCTGGCCTTCGCTTGGGAGCTCCACGTCTATGGCTCTGCTGGACTCTTCCTGCTGCTGTCCTGTGTGGCTTGGTTGGGAATGGTTGGACGGTCTAATATGCTCCACCCCCTCTGTGATGTCCTAACCCTGGCCAATAGGCTGTTACTGCTGACCGGGGCTCTGCGCGCTGTCCTCCTCCTCACTGACCCGTATGGCACACGCCGGATCCTGTCTCGGCCGGTCCTCACTGCCCTCTATAATCTGCCTCTGCTGCTGCTGCTGTGGGCACAGGTTGCCCTGGCGATGATTCTGCTGTCCCCAGCGATGCAGCGCCCTCGTGTGGTGGGAAGTTTGGCAGTCTTACACAGTACCCTGCTGCTGGCAGCCGACCTGCTCTCCCCAACGCTGTCCCATGCCTTTCCTCTGGTTCTACAGAGCATCTCTCTCTGCTGGGGCCTGACTCTCTGCCTGGGCATTCTCACTCAGTCACTCTCCCACCTGCAGCCCTTCTCCAAGACCCCCATACACCAGTGTGGGGCCCCTCAGAGGATTGAGGAGCGGGCAAGACGCGTGACGGCAGTGTGTGCCCTCCTGGGGGTGCTGTGCTCCGGCCTGCAGATTTACAGCCTGCTCTGGCTCTATGGGCTGCTGGGAGACTGGAGGCGCTTTGGCTGGGGCTGGTGGCTGGGGCAGTTCTGGGCACGGGTGCTGGAGCTGTTCTGGGGCTTCTCTATGCTGGTGCTGGGCTCCTGGGTGTTCTGGACCCCCCGGAGGGGCCGTGCCAGGAGCGACCATGGCCAAGGGAGGCCAGAGAGAGCATCGTTTTGGAAAATCCTGCAGATAGGGCCTTTCAGGAAGTTTGAGAATAACTGGGCAGAGCTCATACCGAAGAACTGGGCGGGGCAGCATCACTCGGGAGCAGACAGTGGCTCCATACGTGTCTATGACAATCCCCCCACCACACACAGCTTGAGGGACACCATGTCACCATCTCATCACAAGAGTGGAGAACCCACTACCAGCAGCAGTGGTGATACCCACCTACTGTGGCAGCGGGTGGGTGAGCGCGAGTGCATCCTCTCCCTCATAGATTTTGACATGCTCCCCCAGTCGCCGATCAACCTCAGCCACAGCATCGACAATGCGCTCCACCATGACAACGGACACCTGCTAGGGGTAGGCAGCCTTTTCACAGCCCCACCTCCTTCCACCTGGACCCACCAAGCTGGTGCTGACACCTCACTGGCGGACAGTGAGATCACACCACCCTCTCCCACCTCTCCCACCTCTAATGTTGGCTGTAAGTGGGAGGTGGAGGCTGGCTCCAGGCCTGCAACTTCTGATCATTTCAGAGCCAACGAGCAGGCACAGCCTGAGGCAGAGCCAAAGTCGGAGCCACAGCCGGAGCCGGAGCCACAGCTACAGCCGGACCCACAGCTACAGCCGGAGCCACAGCCACCGGAGGCTTCTGATAACCACATCCTTCAGCGATCTCCAACCCCTGACCACCAGGAGGACATTCCAGACAATGATATATACATGTCTATTGTTCCAAACAAGGTGAATAAGCCAGGGGTCACTCAGGAGGATGACTGGTCCAGTGTGGGCTGCAGTGATGATGTTACAGATATATGAGCTGACCGTGATGTCATCATCACCTCATCCAAATGCCCATGTCACTTCATATCAGTACGAAAGGACTTGAGTGGTTCCACAGTGAACACTCGGCCAGGAAACAGCACCACTCATCAGAAGTTTGATAAAGTCATATATAAGATATGAACATATTCATTGTTGTTTATCCGCTCTCTATGTTAAATTCACTTACTGTACTTTAACTCAATGTTCTCTTAATAAATATTTCAGTTAAAGAAGTACTTATTACTCTTTTTTTGTATTTGTATTATAAAGGTATAATGTTCATTGTGATGTTTTTACCTTCTCATTATGAATTTCAGTAAAAGATTATGATTAAGATCCCTTTATTGGTCAATTGCACACAAGGGCCAACCCGACTTCCGCTTTTAACCCAACCCCTCCGAAGGACACACATACTGTACAGGTTTTGGAGAGGTGTGGGGTCTGCCAAACTGGGCTCCTGGGGAGCTGTTTTTGTGGGGGGTTAAGTACTTTGCTCAAGGGCACAACAGCATCAATTAGGAAAGCGGTTTGAATGTGGGGCAACTTCTAGCAGAGTCCTCAGTCTGTTCATACAAACTAGCTCAATTACACAGAATTTTGTGTGCAACAGCATGCGAAAAACGATTACAAGTGTGATGTCGTGGAAACATCCTTTATTGTACTTTATGGTGACAGCGACGCTGAGCTCTGTTCTAATGCCTTGCTATCGACAGATTCAAGACTCAAGCATTCCTGTGCCAAAAGATGCCAAAATTGATGTCCGTTCCGGGAGGCTTACAGTTGGTAATAACGTCCAACTGAGAAGTGTAGGTCTCGATAGCACCAATGATGAATCGGCCGCATCTGACAGCATTAAGACTCAAAACAGATCTCTGACATTTGCATTTGAGGCTGGTTATCAGGCCGACCAACCTGCATCTCAAGGTAAGTCACAAGGCCTTTTTTTTTAATGAAAATAATTGTTTCAAATAAAGGGGCAATCTGGAACTGATACATGAGCTTAGTTAAACTGTTTAACCCCATCAGAACCAAAAATATATGCTTGTTTTACTCAATTTGTTTGTAAATCATGTAGCCTAATACTAAAATGCTGTATAGCTTCAACACCTGGTTAGAACTATCATTTTGATCTCATGGATGGTCAGTCATTAGTAGTTGCCATATTATTCTTGTCACTAAGTATTGTTTATTTAGATTTTTTAAATGTGGGATACTCTTGAAAAAGAGATGATGCATCTCAAGAGTTCCTCCTGCTAAATGTCAAGTAAATAACATTAGAAAAATGTTATTTCGAAAAGTGTCACCCACAACTGATAACAAAAATGTTTAACTTTGTAGGAATTAACTTCCTGCAATTCTACGTACAGTATTTTGCTATGGGCAGTTTTATAGCTAATCTCATGCTATTCTACACATTTATGTGTAGAACATTTGTCTCCCGGCTATGAGGCCGAGAGACAATTGTGCAGTTTAAAGCACATTTCCTCCAATTCTACAAATTTTGCCATGGCTTAAGACCCAACATTTGGGGATCCCTCAGAGGTCGGGAACCCAGGCACAGGAGGGCCCCAGGGCACTGTTTGGTAATCCGGCCCTGGTCCCTAGCCATACCTCAACTGTTTACCAAGAGAGTGGCAAAGTGCCACACTTTGTTGTTTGAATCACAGATTGCCCCTTTAAAGAAGGAAAATGTTTGAGCCTTCACAGATCCTGTTTATTCATTTTTATTCTCAGAATAGCACAAGTTGGATTCTGAACAGCGCATGGGGCCATCAGTAACAGCAACGAAGCAATGACCGTTAAGGTCAAAATGGGAGAGCTCCACATTATTTATTTATATATATATATATGTATATGTGAGGGAAAAATGTATTTGATCCCCTGCTGATTTTGTACGTTTGCCCACTGACAAAGAAATGATCAGTCTATAATTTTAATGGTAGGTTTATTTGAACAGTGAGAGACAGAATAACAACACAAAATTACAGAAAAACACGTGAAAAATGTTATAAATTGATTTGCATTTTAATGAGGGAAATAAGTATTTGACCCCCTCTCAATCAAAGATTTCTGGCTCCCAGGTGTCTTTTTTACAGGTAACGAGCTGAGATTAAGAGCACACTCTTAAAGGGAGTGCTCCTAATCTCAGCTTGTTACCTGTATAAAAGACACCTGTCCATAGAAGCAATCAATCAGATTCCAAACTCTCCACCATGGCCAAAACCAAAGAGCTCTCCAATGATGTCAGGGACAAGATTGTAGACCTACACAAGGCTGGAATGGGCTACAAGACCATCGCCAAGCAGCTTGGTGAGAAGGTGACAACAGTTGGTGCGATTATTCGCAAATGGAAGAAACACAAAAGAACTGTCAATCTCCCTCGGCCTGGGGCTCCATGCAAGATCTCACCTCGTGGAGTTGCAATGATCATGAGAACAGTGAGGGATCAGCCCAGAACTACACAGGAGAATCTTGTCAATGATCTCAAGGCAGCTGGGACCATAGTCACCAAGAAAACAATTGGTAACACACTACGCCGTGAAGGACTGAAATCCTGCAGCGCCCACAAGNGCATGACAATGACCCAAAACACACGGCCAAGGCAACAAAGGAGTGGCTCAAGAAGAAGCACATTAAGGTCCTGGAGTGGCCTAGCCAGTCTCCAGACCTTAATCCCATAGAAAATCTGTGGAGGGAGCTGAAGGTTTGAGTTGCCAAACGTCAGCCTCGAAACCTTAATGACTTGGAGAAGATCTGCAAAGAGGAGTGGGACAAAATCCCTCCTGAGATGTGTGCAAACTTGGTGGCCAACTACAAGAAACGTCTGACCTCTGTGATTGCCAACAAGGGTTTTGCCACCAAGTACTAAGTCATGTTTTGCAGAGGGGTCAAATACTTATTTCCCTCATTAAAATGCAATTCAATTTATAACATTTTTCACATGCGTTTTTCTGGATTTTGTTATTGTCTCTCACTGTTCAAATAAACCTACCATTAAAATTATAGACTGATCATTTCTTTGTCAGTGGGCAAACGTACAAAATCAGCAGGGGATCAAATACTTTTTTCCCTCACTGTATATGTATATATATATATATATGTGTGTGTGTGTGTGTGTGTATATATATATATATATATATATATATTAAACACTGATCCAGCTGATGCAGGTCAATTCTGAGTCCCAAATGAGTTGGGGGTGAGCCTGAGGTATTTCTGTCTTGTGCAGGTGATGGGTCTCCTGTTCTTCCCCTGTTCCGGATGCCAACTCACTGTGGCTTGTCTGTGAATAGGTCATGCAGAGATGTGATGTTTGTTGCACCATACCAAGGCTGCCATGTCACACAACAGGTGACGTTTCCTCCATGGAAGCTCACTAACTTTTACCTACTTATTTTTTTATTGCCTCTTAACGTTGGCCATTATACCACATTCACAGGACTGGCATAATGCCACTCAAATGCTTTATTCTCTCATACAAGGTGGTAGCTATGTCCTGCCACTGCTTCTGTGGGGGGCATCCATGACCATATCCACCGTATACATATTATTCGCGGCAAAGTTGCTTCCTGTTTAGTCATGTCAGCAAAAACATTTGAATGATTAGTTGTGTCAAATAATGCCTCCCACAATGCAGACGATGGCCAGTAGTTGCAGTTGGTGAGGAGCAGCAAGTCGACTGCAGTCTTAACATCATGACCTTTGATCACATGATTGTTGTAAAGTTCATGTAGGCGCAAGTCAGACGATTTCTATCCCCATAGTACAGCAAACTTCGAAAGACGTTGGTCACCGACTTGACAAAAGGGATCCGCTTGAACGCTCCCATTCTCTGGAGTAAGAGTAAGTGATGATCACCAGTTTATATACAGGACTGTCTTGTGGTCATTAGTGGAAGTGTGAGCAATTTTACCTTGGTTATTTCTGAGTCTTATGTGTTTTTTCAGTGGTGGGAAAAGTAGGAATGTAAAAATAAAAGTTGTAAAAAATATGAATAGGTTTAATACTCATCACTGCATCCTGTATGAGAATGTCGGCTACTAAAGTCCCGTAGATCACTTCCTCACTCCCCTTTTGTTTCCAAAGCTCCCAACCCACCTCACTTCACTGTTAAAATGTACAAATATGAGACACCAAACCCGTTCACAGGGATGGTTAACTCTCCAGGTTCCACTGGTCCGTAGCCTACCGATCTTGGTAGATGCCCTCCATTCTTGGAATAGTCTGCAGAAGTCCTTGCAACTTGATTACCTGTTTCTGCCAAGGTCGGCGATTATTATAACAGTTGAATGTGTCAGCCAGCCCAGCCAGACAGCCACTCAAGAAGTAAACTACTGGTCGCTGTCCATGGTGCTGAAATTGCAATATGTCAATGCGCCTGCATGCCTATCGAATCGATGATAGGCTTTCTTTGGTGGCAGGGCAAAGGTTTGCTTTAGCTAATGGACACGTGTTTATTGGTAGGGCTATTTGGTCGTCATTTTCTCTCGTTAAGCCTAACATTTTACGAAGCTATACACGGTGTCGCAATGCTGCACTTCTAGACTGCTGACTGGTGGAATTAATGCAATTACTTTTTCAGTAATTAAAGTTGGAAATTCAAACATTGCACATTGTCAAATATTAGCAGAATACTAACCAGCTACCAACTGCTATTTTACAATATACAACTGTCCTGTATAGGCTACCTGAACCTGCATGACATGAGTCGTCCTCGCACTCCCTCCCAGCTTGGATAGAAAGTGATTGTGCTTAAAACCAGTCTATTGATGCCAAATAATACAGGCAGCCCACCCTCAAAACACTAGCTTACTAGGGATTGTTTCATTTTACAGTGTACTATCTATAGCTAAATAAAAATGACTAACAATTACATATCAAACAGCCTAACAATGAGGAAACAAGTAGCCTAGTAGGTTTGAGGATAAGTTCAACCACTTTATTGTTGATCTCAGCTGGTTTTGTCTATCTAATAGCCTACACAAATGGGCTGCAATGTTCAAGGTAAATTAAATTAGGCCTGAATCCTATACAGTTAATCTATTTCTGTAACGTGTTGAGCCTGGCAATTAATTAAGGAGAACGAGAGGCGCAAATAAAGATGTTGCAGAACTGCACAGATTTCCTGATGTTGCATTGACAATCAAGCTGTTTATACCATCTGTCACGATCTCCATGAACAGACCAAGGCGCAGCGTGCCGGGTTGAGTTAAACATGTTTATTTAGGTTAACTCACAGAAACAAACCAACAAAAACAGAGATTGGACAATCACTGTGTGGCGCATAACCACCTACAAAAACAAAGTCAACTTCCCACAAGGAAAGGAGGAAAAAAGGGCTACTAAAGTATGGCTCCCAATCAGAGACAACGATGGACAGCTGTCCCTGATTGAGAGCCCTACCCGGCCAACAACAAAGAAATAGAAAAACTAGAACCTAGAATGCCCACCCCAAATCACACCCTGACCAAACAAAAAAGAGACATAAACAGGCTCATACAGGTCAGGGCGTGACACCATCCCTTTAACTGTCGTTTCTGTGAAGATATCGTTTTCTAAACCAAAACTCATAAAGAACTACATAAGAAGCACAAGGCACTCCATCTGATATGAGCTTTTTGAACACCCAAGTAAGCTCCACTCATTGCATTGGCGTCATTTCAGCCTTGACCACGGCATTTGTTCACCGATATCCCCCTTATAATTTGAATCAGTGAAAATTTTTTTTTTAAGACCTGGGGCACTTTTTCAGTCACATTCCTGAAGCCGAAGAAACAAACACTTAGCTTCCTAGTATATATGGAAATTAAAAAGGTTTATGAATGAATTACTTACTGCCAAAATTATTTATGACATAAACAAAAAAAGCAATGACAGGTGCATGGGCCCCCAGAGCTCGTCGGGGTGTCCTGTATGCCAGAGATTAAGATATTGTTGTGGTTGTAATGTTGAAAGTTGTTGTACTGTTGTATTGCTGTGCTCAGGGCACCTTTGAAAATGATACCCTGGTCTCAATGGGTTTCCCCAGACTAAACAAAAGTTAAATAAATAAATACAAATTGTAAAGTAAAGTACAGATACCCACCAAAAACGATTTAAGTAGTACTTCAAAGTATTTTTACTTAGTTACTTTACACCACTCCCCCCCCCTCAGGATGATGAGTGTTTGCCCCCTTCAAACCACCGCTGCACCAACCACCACTGCAGCTACTACACTCCCTCCCTCTCCATCCTCTCCTGCTGACAGCAAGGCTCCTCCCTCAGCAGCCCAGTTACCCCAAATACCATTATTATTCTCATCACCCAGGCCAGAAAGCCGTGCCTGTGTCAACATCTCCTGTTGAACCCACTCTTACTCCCCCTACCCCTAAACCCCATAATCCCTGAACTCACGACCCAGGCACCTGCACCTGTTAAAGACCACTAACACCTGGATACTCGTACGGCTACCAGGGATAGCATTATGGCCTGTTTCCCTTGTATCATTTCCCTCAGTGTCCCCTTCAACAAGCCTCTGTCCCAACAACACCCAACCAGTATTTCAACTGCAGCTCCAACCACAAGTACCACTCCTGAACACACTCATTCCCGTAACCCTGCTATCCAGGCCCTGCATATGCCACCTAAAGGATTTCTCCAGGTCCCACAAAAGCCTGGATGGCCCCAGGTCCCACAAATGCCTGGATACGCACAGGTCCCACAAATGCCTGGATACCCCCGTTTGACCAGTGTCCCTCTCAACAACCCTCAACAACTCATTTTGTGTAATTATCTAATGTACTATTTACACAAATAACAATTCAAGTTTCATTCTAATCACACATTTCTTTCAACCTTCAGGAATTTCCAATTGCCAACCATGCTTTGTGAAATGCTAAATAAATACACCTGGGTATACTGTTAGACAGAGTGGGGTCCTCTGGACTCATGAAGCCTGCATGGTTCTTCTAGTCAACACTGCATAAAGGGAACTATTTATTTTCAATGCATCTATCAGTTATTCATCCCAAAGCAATTACAATGAGTTCACTGAGCTATTGCATCTGTTTCTATATGGTACAGGGTAGCACTAGCTTTTGTGGATTAATGTACTGCACACCTGTCATGCTCAAGGGCCACTTCTGCAAATGGAAACACAATGGGTCAGTTGGGTATCCACTGGTCCATGGCTTGAGTCTGTGCAATTTTATTACAATACGGGGCTAGTGGAATACTGCCATACTCTTGCTATACCCTACTCAATGTAGAAATGGGTGATGTGTTGACCTCGGCAACATACTGTATGTGACGGGAGTTCAGAAAGTACACAACTCTAAACTGATAACACTTGTAATTCCCCCTATCTTATGTTCAGAACCTTTTATTGTGCATTTGTTGGGTTTCACACATCTTTCACCCCTGAGTTAGTAATGCAAAATCTAAGTCTAAGAAATAGACCATTACCAATGCATCAGATAATGAATGATAGGCTCCCCATTTATTCATTTTAACTACCATTTAATCCAATAGCAAAAAAAATTAAATACACATTTCAAAACTGTTCTTTTTGAAGTGCTGAATAGAAAGAATAGTTGATGGTAAATATCATTTCCCATACAGTATTTGATTATAACTTGACAGGCAATTATACTTTTTTGTGTATCCAATGGCAGGTTGTGAGCATGTTGATAATTATGTCAGTCTTACAGTATCATTATCCTTATACAATACATACATAGGACAAATCATCAGAAATAGGGGTATTGTAAAGCAGTTGGCTACTGTAAAAACATAGCAAGGTGTTGTAAGCCATTTCTGCCCCATGCAACATTGTACAAGATCACCTTTTCTACGTGATACTGTATCTATCAACTGATACAGTATCACATGTCTCTCTGCTTGACAAACTTCATCAGCTTACAGTGTATCAATGAAATTCAAATAATGAGTGATATATATTGTTCACAGGAGGCTGCTGCGGAGAGGAAGGCTCATAATAATGGCTGGAATGAAGTAATTGGAATGGTATCAAACCCACGGAAATCATGTGTTTGAGTTCGATTACCATTCCATTTATTCCGTTCCGGCCATTACTATGAGCCCGTCCTCCCCAATTAATGTGCCACCAACCTCCTGTGCAACTCAGGTATTTCCGCAGTGCATAGCACACTACACTATAATTCCAAATGGTAGCACATAAGTGACTCTTTCCACCTATTGAAGCACACTGGCTGATGGAGAATGATGATGTAGTATTTACAGCTATGTTTATATATTCTGAGTGTACCAAACATTAGGAACACCTGCTCTTTCCATGACTGACCAGGTGAATCCAGGTGAAAGCTATGATCCCTTATTGATGTCACCTGTTAAATCCATTTCAATGAGTGTCGATGAAGGGGAGGAGATAGGTTAAAGAAGGATTTTTATGCCTTGAGACATGGATTGTGTATGTATGCCATTCAGAGATACTTAGATTGAATATCTATCCAAATTGAAAGAGTGGTTTGGTGCAGTGAACAAGTGATTTTGTGAATTTGTTTGTTTTACTCAGTCAATTGAAAATGAACCATTTTGATGCTCTGTTTAGGTTTTTGTGCTTAGTTGTGAAAATGTACCACATACTCGTGAACAATCGTACTAAAGTTATAAAAAAAAGTATTTGAAATTTTGTAGTATGAACTCTCTTGAGATACATCATCTGATTTTCAAGATAAACAAAACAATACTTAGTAACAAGAATAACATGGCAACTAGCTACTGTCTAATTCATTTAATAGACCTACAATCTAATTGACCAACTAATAAAACTACTGCTTCAACTAATACAACTAATAAAACTAAGTACCTACATACAGGTAACTGCCAAAATAAAGGAAACACCAACATAAAATATCTTAATAGGGCGTTGGGTCACCACGAGCCGCCAGAACAGCTTCAAGGTGTCTTGGCATAGATTCTACAATTGTCTGGAACTCTATTGGATGGATGCGACACCAAATTCCATAATTTGGTGTTTTGGGGTTCAGTTGGGTTGAGATCTGGTGACTGAGACACACACACATTCACACACGATGAGACAGCCTACAGGGAGGAGGTCAGAGACGTGGCAGTATGGTGCCAGGACAACAACCTCTCCCTCAACGTCAGCAAGACCAAGTAGCTGATCGTGGACTACAGGAAACATCGACGGGTCTGCAGTGGAGAGGGTCAAGAGCTTCAAGTCAAGAGCTGTTCATTAACACAGTGCTTCATTTTGTTAATCTGTCGGCCCCAGCCTCGAACTCAGGCCCTGTGTGTAGCTAACTGACCCTCTCTGCCCATTCATCGCCATTTACCCGTTGTTGTTGTCTTAGCTGTTTACCCGTTGTTGTCTTACCCGTTGTTGTCTTAACTCTCCCAATCAACACCTGTGATTCCTTTATGCCTCTCTCTAATGTCAATATGCATTGTTGTTTAGGGTAGCTCTCATTGTTTTATTTTACTGCGGAGCCCCTAGTCCCGCTCAACATGCCTCAGATAGCTCCTTTGCCCCACCCCCCACAAATGCGGAGACCGCACCTATCTTAACTGGCGCCTCCAGAGATGCAACCTCTCTCATCGTCACTCAATAATTATGTTTACCTCCACTGTACTTGCACCCAACCATACCCTTGTCTGTACATTATGCCCTGAATCTGTCCTACCACGCGCAGAAATCTGCTCCTTTTATTCTCTGTTCCCAACGCACTAGACAACCAGTTCTTGTAGCCTGTAGCCATACCCTCATCCTACTCCTCCTCTGTTCCTCTGGTGATGTAGAGGTTAACCCAGGCCCTGTGTTTCCCCAGGCGCTCTCATTTGTTGACTTCTGCAACCGTAAAAGCATTGGGTTCATGCATGTTCACATCAGAAGCCTCCTCCCTAAGTTTGCTTTATTCACTGCTTTAGCACACTCCGCCAACCCTGATGTCCTAGCCGTGTCTGAATCCTGCCTTAGGAAGGCCACCAAAAATTCTGAAATTTCCATCCCCAATTATGAAATGTTTCGTTAAGATAGAACTTCTAAAGGGGGTGCGGAGTTGCAATCTACTGTAGAGATAGCCTGCAGAGTTCTGTCAAACTATCCAGGTCTATGCCCAAACAGTTTGAGCTTCTACTTTTAAAAATCCATCTCTCCAGAAATAAGTCCCTCACTGTCGCGCTTGTTAAAGACCCCCCTCAGCTCCTAGCTGTGCCCTGGACACCATATGTGAATTGATTGCCCCCCATCTATCGTCAGAATTAGTACTGTTAGGTGACCTAAACTGGGATATGCTTAACACCCCGGCCGTCCTACAATCTAAGCTAGATGCCCTCAATCTCATACAAATTATCAAGGAACCTACCAGGTACAACCCTGAATACGTAAACATGGACACCCTCGTAGATATCATCCTGACCAAATTGCCCTCTAAATACACCTCTGCTGTTTTCAACCAGGATCTCAGCAATCACTGCCTTAATGGCCTGCGTCCGTTATGGGTCCGTGGTCAAACGACCACCCCTCATCACTGTCAAACGCTCCCTAAAACACTTCTGCGAGCAGGCCTTTCTAATCGACCTGGCCTGATTATCCTGGAAGGCTATTGACCTCATCCCGTCAGTAGAGGATGCCTGGTTGTTCTTTAAAAGTGCTTTCCTCACCGTCTTAAATAAGCATGCCCCATTCAAAAAAAAAAAAACTAAGAACAGATATAGCCCTTGGTTCACTCCAGACTTGACTGCCCTTGACCAGCACAAAAACATCCTGTGGCGTACTGCACTAGCATTGCATAGTTCCCGCGATATGCAACTTTTCAGGGAAGTCAGGAACCAATATACACAGTCCGTTAAGAAAGCAAAGGCTAGTCTTTTCAAACAGAAATTTTCATCCTGCAGCACTAATTCCAAAAAGATTAGGTACACTGTAAAGTCCATTGAGAATAAGAGCACCTCCTCCCAGCTACCCACTGCACTGAGGCTAGGAAACACTGTCATCACGATAAATCCACGATAATCAAGAATTTCAATAAGCATTTCTCTGTGGCTGGCCATGCTTTCCACCTGGCTACCCCGAACCCAGCCAACAGCTCTGCACCCCCCGCAGCAACTGGCCCCANCCCCCCCCCGCATCTCCTTCACCCAAATCCAGACAGCTGATGTTCTGATAGAAATGCAAAATCTGGATGCCTACAAATCAGCTGGGCTAGACAATCTGGACCCTCTCTTCCTAAAATTATCGCCGCCATTGTTGCAACCCGTATTACTAGTCTGTTCAACCTCTCTTTCGTATCATCTGAGATTCCTAAAGATTGGAAAGCAACCGTGGTCATCCCCCTCTTCAAAGGGGGAGACACTCTAGACCCAAACGGTTACAGACCTATATCCATCCTGCCCTGCCTTTCTAAAGTCTTCGAAAGTCCATTGAACAAACAGATCACCGTCCATTTCGAATCCCACCTTACCTTCTCCGCCATGCAATCCGGTTTCCGAGCTGGTCACGGGTGCACCTCAGCCATGCTCAAGGTCCTAAACAATATCATAACCGCCATCGATAAAAGACAGTACTGTGCAGCCGTCTTCATCGACCTGGCCAAGGCTTTCGACTCTGTCAATCACCACATTCTTATCGGCAGACTCAACAGCCTTGGTTTCTCTAATGACTGCCTCGCCTGGTTCACCAGCGGGCCGACTCTTTTCTCTGTATATATCAATGACGTCGCTCTTGCTGCGGGTGATTCCTTGATCCACCTCTATGCAGACGACACCATTCTGTATGCATCTGGCCCTTCTTTGGACACTGTGTTAACTAACCTCCAAACGAGCTTCAATGCCATACAACTCTCCTTCCGTGGCCTTCAACTTCTCTTAAATGCTAGTAAAACGAAATGCATGCTCTTCAACCAATTGCTGCCCGCACCTGCCCGCCCGACTAGCATCACTACTCTGGACGGTTCTGACCGAATATGTGGACAACTATACATACCTAGGTGTCTGGCTAGACTGTAAACTCTCCTTCTAGACTCACATTAAGCATCTCCAATAAAAAATTTAATCTAGAATTGGCTTCCTATTTCGCAACAAAGCATCCTTCACTCATGCTGCCAAACATACCCTCGTAAAACTGACTATCCCACCGATCCTTGACTTCGGCGATGTCATTTACAAAATAGCCTCCAACACTCTATTCAGCAAATTGGATGCAGTCTATCACATTGCCATCCGTTTTATCACTAAAGCCCCATATACTACCCACCACTGCGACCTGTGTGCTCTCGTTGGCTGGCCTTCACCACATATTCGTCGCCAAACCCACTGGCTCCAGGTCATCTATAAGTCTTTGCTAGGTAAAGCTCCGCCTTATCTCAGCTCACTGGTCTCCATAGCAACACCCACCCGCAGCACGCGCTCCAGCAGGTATATTTCACTGGTCATCCCCAAAACCAACACCTCCTTTGGCCGCCTTTCCTTCCAGTTCTCTGCTGCCAATGACTGGAACGAATTGCAAAAATCCCTGAATTTTGAGACTTATATCTGCCTCACTAACTTTAAGCATCAGCTGTCAGAGCAGCTTACCGATCGCTGCAGCTGTACACAGCCCATCTGTAAATAGCCCATCCAACCAACTACCTACCTCATCCCCATATTTGTTTTTGTTTTTCTGCTCTTTTGCACACCAATATTTCTACTTGTACATCCTCATCTGCACATCTATCACTCCAGTGTTAATTGCTCATTTGTAATTACTTCGCCACTATGGCCTATTTATTACCTTACCTCCTTACTTCATTTTTACACACTGTATACAGATTTTTCTATTATGTTATTGACTGTACGTTTGCTTATCCCATGTCTAACTCTGTGTTGTTGTTTTTGTCGCACTGCTTTGCTTTATCTGGGCCAGGTTGCAGTTCTCAACTGGCCTACCTGGTTAAATAAAGGTGAAATAAAAGTGTACAAAGTTAAAAACGTTCCTCGTTGTTCACATCACTGAGGACTTAACATGGTCCTCTCACACCAGAACAGTTGTGAAGAAGGCACGGCAGCGCCTCTTCTACCTCAGGAGGCAGAAACGATCTGGCATGGCCCCTCAGATCCTCAGGAACTTTTACAGCTGCACAATTGAGAACATCCTGACCTATTGTGGAAAAAGTCAACCAGAAGGCCCTACAGAGGGTGGTGCGGTGGCCCAGTGCATCACTGGGGGTGAGCTCCCAGACATCCTGGATGTACACAGTGTCAGGCGGTGTCTGAGAAAGGCCTGAGAAATTGCCAAAGACTCCAGCCACCCAAGAATGGACTGTTCTCCATGCTCCCATCCAGCAGGCAGTACCAGCGCATCAAGGCTCAGACCAGCAGACTCCTAAACAGCTTCTATCCCCTGGCCATAACACTGTTAAATGGCTAACAACTACTTCTCTCCCTCTCCTACAGACTATCTACACTGACTTTATGCAGAACCACAAGTCTCTACCCACTCAGACACACACTTTCACTGTCACTCTTACTCACACGCACATACACACAATCACATACACCCTCACTCACACACTCCTTACTGACACCAGACACGCACACATCTATGCTTTTGCTAATTAGTATCTATTGATTTATCCTGCTACTGGTCACTATTACTCATGTTTACATGTACAGTATATTTGGAAAGTATTCAGATCTCTTGACTTTTTCCACATTTTGTTACATTGCAGTCTTATTCTAAAATGTATTAAATTATATTTTTCTCATCAATCTATGCACAATACCCCATAATGACAAAGTGAAAACAGGTTAGTAGAAATGTTTGCAGAAATACAGTATTTACATAAGTATTCAGACACTTTGCTATGAGACTCGAAATTGAGCTCAAGTGCATCCTGTTTCCATTTATCATCCTTGAGATGTTTCTACAACTTGATTGGAGTCCACCTGTGGTAAATTCAAATGATTGGGCATGATTTGGAAAGGCACACCTGTGTGAAGGCACATTTTATGTTTGTGCTTTTCTAATAACCAGTTAGACTGGGTTCATGCAAGTGACTGATTGATCGTGACTGGGAGGACTCCTCACTATCAGTATAAGCAATTTGGCAGTACGCCCAGAACATTGTTTTGAGAACTGAAAGGGGTGTCTCAGTTTCAAGGTCTCAGCTCGGAGAGAAAAAGCCTCATGAGGTATTGGTCGGTCACATGCATAAACCAAACTTTAATTATGAATTAATTATGAACAACGAATAAGCTAAATCATGCAAATATAACTTGTCTGTTGTCTGTGTAATCAGTATATATGAGAACTAACGGGACTGCCCCAGCGGAGCTCCTGACAGACGTGTACTACTTGGTGCATTAAGTTTGTTGGAACCTCTCAGGCTTGCTGATAATAAAGAATGATTAATTTAAGATTGACTTCAGGTGTCCATGGTGGTAATTTCCACGACAATTGTCTATATAAGATGGAACCACCAATATTCATCCTAGTGCTGGCTGCCCGGCCAAACTGAGCAATCGGGGGAGAAGGGCCTTGGTCAGGGAGGTGACCAAGAACCCAATGGTCACTCTGACAGAGCTCCAGAGTTCCTCTGTGGAGATGGGAGAACCTTCCAGAAGGACAATAATCTCTGCAGCACTCCACCAGCACTCTTCAGTAAACGAGAATGGGAGAACTCCCCAAACACAGGTGTGCCAAGCTTGTAGCGTCCGACCCAAGAAGACTCGG
The DNA here is from genome assembly GCA_003317085.1 of Hucho hucho. Taxonomy (NCBI): domain Eukaryota; kingdom Metazoa; phylum Chordata; class Actinopteri; order Salmoniformes; family Salmonidae; genus Hucho; species Hucho hucho. The sequence continues at coordinate 501,573 of QNTS01000653.1, forward strand.
TGGTAATCGCTGCCAAAGGTGCTTCAAAAAAGCACTGCGTAAAGGGTCTGAATACTTATGTAAATGTCATATTTCAGTTTTTTATTTGTAATAAATTTACAAAAATTTCTACAAACCTGTTCTTGCTTCGTCATTATGGGTTATTGTGTTTAGATTGATCAAAATTTGGAAAAGGTCAAGGGCTCTGAATACTTTCAGAATGCACTGTATATGTATTACCATTAGTATATTACCATGCTATATATTATTATTGTTATTATTTATCCTGCTACCAGTCACTTTCTCCTAATCCCTTCCTACATGTTTTTTTAAATGTTATTTATTTAACCATTATTTAACTAGGCAAGTCAGTTAAGAACAAATTCTTATTTACAATGACGGTCTACCCTGGCCAAACCCGGACGAAGCTGGGCCAATTATGAGCCGCCCAATAATGGCCAGATGTGATACAGCCTGGATTCGAACCAGGGACTGTAGTGATGCCTCTTACACTGAGATGCAGTGCCTTAGACCGCTGTGCCGCTCCGGAGCCCATATATATATATATATATAGAGCTTGTAACCTTTTACATTAGAATATTGAAGTATCTTCTCAGACGGTTTGTCTTCTCCATATCAAAATAAAAGTGTCTGTTGTCAGGATGTTCTATGGTCAGGCGAGTGGCACCATCATCACCTACGTTGAAAACGCTCTTTGACGTCATCGTGGGAGTGGTCCATCGGGAGAAATGAACGTTCATCAACACAATCCTCTCAGCGCCCATGTAAGTTGTAATATGTAAATACACAATATAGTTTGCGTTGACGAACTATAATATCAATGTCGAGTATAGAATTTCTCATTTTGTAGTTGTATGTTCTCGAACGAGGTGTATTGTTTATCAACTTGTGTTCAACCTGGTGTTAGCTAAGCTAGCTGTGTAGTAACTGTAGCTGGCTAGCCTACTAACGAGTTAGCTGGCTATCGCTAAAACTAGCTAGCCACCGTTACTTCCAACCAACCTGTTCTATCTTACTAGAATTAGCTAAACTAGATAAGCGGTAACTAGTTTTCTGGGTGCAAGCGATTTACTTTAATGTGTCGTTACTGTTTGGACGAGCTGACTACGGTTTGTGTTGGGGTGTGTCAGCATTCATATATAATCAACCATGCCCTATCACACATTTCCAACAAACAGATGCGCGCTAGCTACATTATCGAATTAAACTAGCTAACGTTTGCTATTAATATTGGTTAAGTTAATAAAAAGGTGTAACTAGTTATTCCGTGTGGTATCTGTCAGGGAGGGAGTAGCATGGACGCCACTCAGCCGGTGTAACGTCGGGATGTGCTGCGGTGGAAATCCACGGGCACAAACCTGCTAGCTAACGTTAACTAGCTATGTCGTTACATCCTACAAACACCGGGTGGGTGGATGTTTTCAGGCTGTGTCTGTGAGATCATTAGCCATACGCAACAACTAAAATGTGTCTGAACGCAAACCCTCTTTTTCATATTATGTCTATTGCCGGGTTAGCGTTTTAATTAGGCCTGTTCACGATAGGATGTAACATTAACTAGCCTCGATAAAAATCCACACCCATGCTAATAGCTAGCCATCCAGTCAAATGGCTCATGCTCATATTGATGATGCTGGTGGTCGTGCTGTTTGGCCACTGACGGTGACATTTGCGCGGCTGTCATTTTCTATTCTGAAATGGGATGGGATAATTGTTGTTTTCCACTTTATAATCTCGGTAGTTAAGGTATGTAGTCAATTGCTTAGCAATACCTTGACGTTTAGATTGAAGTGTGATTGTAATTAGCTAGGCGTCTTATCGCTAGCTAATTACTCACAGGCCGGTTTTGGGCGTGAACACCTCAACATATTTTGCAGCTAACGCATTTATCAACGGCTATCTGTCTGATTACGTATATCGGATTAATTGAGCTAACAGCTCTGCGTTTAGCTCGGCAGTCAACTAGCTAATGTCTCCTATTGTAAAAACAAACCCAACACAACGATTATTTCATTAGTTGGATAATCGGTCTCAGTCAGTTAGCTAGGAAACAGCAAGCTCACAGAAGTAGGCTACTCAGAGGAGGCAAATCGAGCTGTCTAGGTAGCCGACTGATTGTGGCAGTTGAACTAATCTCACACGATTTAGCCAGGATAGTATTAGGCCTAGCTATTCTAGTGCTTTGTGTTGACAGGTAGGCCCATCACACCCCTTGAAGATGTTGGCATTGGTTTGCCTATCCCAGGCCAGTGTCTGTGCACCTGTTTTGACTTAGTCTTTGACAGCCCATTGGACTAGACAGAATGATATGCAGTGCAATAGCAAATTGAGTCTGGAGAATGTACTGTATTAAGTCCAGTGGTGTAAAGTACTTAAGTAAAAATACTTTAAAGTACTACTTAAGTAGTTTTTTGGGGTTATCTGCACTTTACTATTTATATTTTTGACTACTTTTACTTTTACTTCACTACATTCCTTAAGAAAATATAGTACCCTTTTACTCCATACATTTTGCTTGACACCCAAAAGTACTCGTTAAATTTTGAATGCTTAGCAGGACAGGGAAACAGTCAAATTCACGCACTTATCAACCAAACATCCCTGGTCATCCCTACTGCCTCTGATCTACACCTGCATTGCTTGCTGTTTGGGGTTTTAGGCTGGGTTTCTGTACAGCACTTTGTGACATCAGCTGATGTAAGAAGGGCTTTATAAATACATTTGATTGATCTGGCGGACTCACTAAACACACATGCTTCGTTTGTAAATGTCTGAATGTTGGAGTGTGCCCGTGGCTTTCTGGAAATTAACAATACAAGAAAATGGTGCCATCTGAAATAATTTATACTTTTACTTTTGATACTTAACCACAGCTATGAGTGAGTCACAAATGTGTAATTGAACTGCAATGAGTTTCTCAAAAGCATTAAGATCATATTTAGCACTAAGATAATAAGTCAATTTGTAGGCAATGGATGAACCATGATCTTAACCCTATCAGTCCTGAGATCCCAGCAAAAATAATACATTGCTTTAATTTGTCTGCATGTTCAGCCCTTACATTAGCTTCACAAATACAAATTTGTTTAAAACCATTTTCTTTATAGGACAACCAGGATTACAAGTAGACCACAACAATTTGTCATACACAGGCGCATTCATGAGTTTTATCGACAAATGTCAATAAAATAAGGTCCGCCAAAGCAAAACACATGATTGCTGTAAGTACAGAATTAGTTGTGTGGAGTTTGTGACAGAAACTGTGAGCTTATTATAGACACTATGTCCTGGGATTTCCAATGATCTTCTATGTAGAAGAATTCTTTGGACTCTACGCCCTTGTCTCACAAACACAGCTCTAGCTCAGCCCCCATTAAGCACACAGACTAATGGTATCTACAGATGCAGAAGAAATAGACATTCAATTGTACAAACCAGAAGCTCAAACACAATGTTTAAAATGGTTTAGAAGTCCAAAACGCACCAGCGATATAGCGGGACTCATTGGGTTAATGGTAAAGATGTTTGAAAACCTGCCCTGACACATTTCTCCACTCTTTCCTTTTCAGCATGTGATATTCCGAAACATCAGTGGAAACTTTTGACTGAAGAGAAAAGGACATCCCAGCTCTTGTACTTGGAAAGAGTGTTCAAAGGAAGTGGGTTTTGGAAATTTCCTTGGAAAACTTAGCCTTTTCCTATGCAGAGAAATCCCAATAGGCTTGCTGATGACCGGAACTCAAGGTATGCTTCCCAGTAAAGCCAAACTAAAGTAGCTAGCCAAACTAGAGTGATCTTAGACTAATTGCCAATCGCACCTTTCCTAAAGCTATTTTTGAGAAAAGAAGGCCGCTTTTGAGCTTTAAAAAATGGAGCCTGAAATAGTTGTGGCATTAATGTCACAGCCATGTTGGCTTTCATCAGAATGAAGAATCGCTTTTGGTGGTAAAAATTAACAGTGGTAGAAATAGACGAGGAGATGGATGCAGGCTGACACAGCACGTTAAGACATTGTCATCTTCCAGGACAAAGGGCCCTGCTGTAGATACCATGTGAAAGTAGACTGTTACAGTGCATGGACACAAGTACAGATATGGTTGCCAATGTGGTAGATACTTCATGCAAATGTATCTTCTCCATGTAGACACAGGCCGTATAGACTGTAGAGAGAGACACACACGTTACACACCTGCTGGTGTGACCTTGGAAGGCTGCGTGCATGAGGCGGCCGAGGGAAAGAGGGGGACGATCTCAATTGCATACTCCTCGCGTCCTCGTCTCCTTCTCAAAAACCATTAGAGGAGAAGGTCAGAGGGAAGTGACCTCTGGCTTTCTCATCCATTGGGTTTTGAGAAGGAGACGAGGACGCGAGGAGTATGCAATTGAGATCGTCCCAGTGATAGGAGAGTGTTGGCTGACCAACTTCAGACAGAGCTAATGTAGCGCCCTAAAGGAGGAAAAGAGACTGGGGATGTCATGGCGTGCTTCACTGTGTGAATATCTGTTAGTATGCTTGTCCATGTACTCGTAGATCGGGGCGGCAGGTAGCCTAGTGGTTTGAGTGTTGGGCCAGTAAACGAAAGGTTGCTAGATCGAATCCCCGAGCTGATGAGGTAAAAATCTGTAATTCTGCCCATGAACAAGGCAGTTAACCCTCTGTTCCTAGGCCATCATTGGACATAAGAATTTGTTCTTAACTGACTTGCCTAGATCAATTAAAATAGATGTTTGAAACTGCAGCAGTGGATGTGAATTTTGGACTACATTTGTGGCAGTAGGTAGTCTGATATTACAGCATTAGGTATTGTGATCCATAAGTTGGTTTGGGGTGCCTGCTTGTTGACCGTGACGTACAATAGCTGTGCTGAGTCTTGGAGTCACTCTGTTTTGTTGTGTAGCCTACCTGCTCACTTGTTAACCACTGCGTCCCCTCGGGCCTGCAGATGGGCCTATATATAGCCAGACCTTTCAGTCTCGCTTGCAATAAGTTAAACATGGGGTGAAATGAGGAGGGGAACGGTAAGCGCGTTAGGGGATTTCCACTGATAGATGAGGAGTATGCAGATATGCCTGTTGTTGACACCTACTTTAGCCTATATGGTGAGGTCAAGTGTTAGTTACGGCTAAGTGTGCAGCGCTTCTGGGCGAGATTAGCCGTAGTGTTAGCTCAGTGTTGGGTTAATGTTACAGGCTTAGTGTTCCAGCTTTGCTTCGTTTGAGTAAGTCCATTCCTCAATCTCTCAATCCTATCCATTTGGGATACTTTTACTCTGTCTTTAGTAGTGTTTTCTCTCTGCTGTATTTGGGTGTTGGAGGATGCAGATAGAAAATGCCTGCATAGCGCAATCTGCTAATGTGAGGGGAAATTCTGGTGATGTATCATGATTTGCGAGTGGGTAGGGAGTTGTGTGGGAGGCATCGTGTCCTGCTGGTGCCAGTAAACTGCTGGTGACTGAATTCTTTCCCTTTTCCTCTTCCTTTTTAGTTGTGTGCGGATTGGGCAAATGGTGTGGTTGGTGGGTTCCGCTGACAGGCACTGACTCTGTCCCCTGTATAGAGCACTACCTTTTGACCAGAGCCCATCAAAAGTGGTGTACTATGTAGGGGATAGGGTTCCATTTGGGATGAAGGCTTTGACTCCGGTTCTTTGCTCACTGCACAAAAGGAGCTCTGCTGGTCAGCTTCTCTCAAGCTTTGTGTCACTCATTACTTCGATTATTTACTGTAACCTTCATGATGTATCGGACCTCTACTACTCTGCTCGTAGCTCTCCTGAGTAATCTGGATGGAGTCCTCACTGGGAGGTGTTCCACACACCTTCATGTCATGGTCTCATGTTTTGAGTGTGCACAGGGCAGTGACTATATTTTCTAGGATAAGTCCTCATCTTAACAGCATACATTTTGAGGAGTCACTGGAGCCCCTCAAAGTGTGAGTGCGTACAGGTCTCGTTGATTCTGTGCAGTTTGTACACTGCTGATTTGAGCACGAGTCCGTGTGCCGCCATTCCCAACGTTTATTTGTTATTTATTTGTATCTCGTCGTTGGTTCCAATTTGATAGTGATTTTCCTCTGACGTTGACCTCTTCCTCTGCAGCCAACCCTGAGCTGTAAGTCGGAAGAGGAGAAGCTGGACGGAGGGTAAGCTCTTTCTCCCTGGCTCCATTTTGAATTTTTCTCCTCTCTTTCTTGCCACCTGTTTCTTCTTGCTCTCTCCTTTTCCCTCGCGCTCTCTTCCTCCATATCTCTTCCCCCTTTCTATGCTGTTGCTAAGTACATTTACAGTCTTTATATGAAGTGCTTTCCTGGAGCTCAACTCTCAGATGATGTGGATTTAGCCTTAGCCATCTCCGCTCACAGCTCCATGCTTGATCTGGTCTCTGAGGTCAAGGCTCTCTACAGGGATATCATGGCAATAAGAACCCACCAGAAAATTATATTCATTTATATTTTGATGTTTCATTATTACTTATCTTTTTCATACTATTTACTTTAAACTCATTTGAAATCCTCAAAGGCTGTTTTTTTTTTTCTCACCCATTTTAGTAAAGAAATAGTTTCTGAAATGCTGTGTATCTTTATTTTAGACTACAAACGACTGTCTAAGTAAATAACTAATTAAGGCAAAGTTTGTTAACCTCTCCCTGACAAGGAAACCACAGTCAGATTAGGCTAGTTAACCCAGGTCCTGTGACATGTGACATGCTTTCGTCCTCTAAAAGTGCATATTTGCAATATGATACACTGAAGTGCCACTATCTATGGAAACTGTACAATAAAGCCCCAGCATTTCAGAAATAGTTTTTGGAAAGTATTTTGTTTGGCACGACACCCGTCATTGCTGTGGAAGACCGCTTTCTTTAGTAGAGTTGTTTTGTAAGTGGGTTTGGACATCAGACGTTGTGGTTTGGGTCATATGGATTTACCATACTGAACAAAAATATAAACGCAACAATTTCTAAGATTTGAGTTACAGTTCATGTAAGGAACATCAGTCAATTTAAATATATTCATTAGACCAGAATCTATGGATTTCACCTGACTGGGAATACAGATGCTGGGCACCTCAGGATCTCGTCATGGTGTCTTTGTGCATTCAAATTGGCATCGATTTTAAAATGCAATTTTGTTCGTTGTCCATAGCTTATACCTGCCCATACCATAACCCCACAGCCACCATGGGGCAGTCTGTTCACAACTTTGACATCAGCAAACCGCTCGCCCGCACGAGGCCATACACGTGGTCTGTGGTTGTGAGGCTGGTTGGACCTACAACGTAATTTGGCAGGAGGTGATTTATGGTAGAGAAATTAACATTACATTCTCTGGTAACAGCTCTGCTGGACATTCCTGCAGTCAACTTGAGACATCTGTGGCATTGTATTGTGACAACTGCACAGTTTTGAGTGGGCTTTTATTGTCCCAGCACAAGGTGCACCTGAGTAATGATCATGCTGTTTAATCAGCTTCTTGATATGCCAAACCTGTCAGGTGGATGGATTGTCTTGGCAAAGGTGAAATGCTCACTAACAGGGATGTAAACCAATTTGTGCACAACATTTGAGAGAAGCTTTTTGTGCGTATGGAACATTTCTGGGATCTTTTATTTCAGCTCATGAAACATGGGACCAACACTTGACATGCTGCGTTTTTTAATATTTTTGTTCAGTGTAATATTCTAATTAAAAAGAGAGAATATTTGAACATATATATATCTATCGAGTCAACTAAACTCAAGCCTCAATGTCTCAAAGCTGACACGAGTTCAACCTCTGCCTGCCGCTTTTTGTAATCATTGTTTTAATTCTGGTGCTTTCTTTTGTCCCATCCACTCACTGTTGCATGTCATAATCCATTTTATTTTCCTTTTTGTGTTAGACGAGCATGTCTTTGAGCCAATCCGCATGCACGCGCACAGGGCCCAAGTGAGCGAGCGCCATACTCCTTGCTTCCCGACTTTTGAAGCTGCCTCTCAAAGGGGGTGTGGTGTTGGGGCGTAGCTAGACCCCCGCACCCCCAGAGTTGACCCTGTGGCTGAGCGTCAGCCTGGCGCCCCCTGATGGATCAGGCTAGTAGTGAGCAGAGTCCTGAGGAGCCGGATGCAGGAGGTCGGGTGGAGCAGGAGGTGGGCCGAAGGGCGTCTGAGTCTGAGCACGGCTTGTCCAAAATCACCCACAATGCGCTGGAGAACATGGGCGCGCTTGGCCACGGCCTGAAGCAGCTTTTCCAGCCGCAGCGCCGCCGCTCGTCTGTCTCCCCGCACGACGCCGCCGCCTCCTCCTCGGGTGGCCCCGCCCCTGAGCCCCCTGACGGTGGGGGTCCAGAGGTTGGGGACGCCCACTCGGCACCCGGTCCGGACTCTGACCCCCACACTACTTCCTCCGCTCCCCCTGCAGCTCTGAGCCGCGTTCTGCAGCAAATCCGTGGCGCACCCCCCATAATGAAGCGAGGGACCAGTCTGCAGAGCCGCCGCACCAAGGCGGGGGGGACCGGGGACCCCCCCCAGAAAGGCAGCCCCCAGATCCACCGGAGGAGTACCCAGGAGGTTATGCTGCTGCAGGCTGGCCGCCCGCGCTCCTCCTCCACCACGGACACGCCCACCAGCCCCGCCCTGGCCGACATGCTGCTCACTTCCGGGTACCACTCCACTGAGGAGCCTGACAGGGTGAGTTGAAACTAGGGCCCTACAGGGGTTGGTCCCCTGTAAAACCTACCCACTGGTGCAGACAGGCCACTGCAAGCTTTTCACCTATATTAAAATATATATATATATAATAAACAAGCAGCTGCTACTAGAGAACTCATATCTAAATGGAAGCACAGTATTAGAAGGTCAGAATTCATGATGATTTACTGTGAAATGAAATTGATCATATTGGGCTAACTGGCTTGCCTTCCTCTGGATGTTCTTGGATGAAGGAGTGAAAGGAACTGTCATTACTGGCAGGTCAGTGTGTGTGTGTGTGTGTGGGTCACTATGTGCTCTAAGCCTTTCTATATTTAGCTTTGGCTGTCTCCAAGTGTACTTCAGGTCAGCCAGCGAAGGCTTGATTTGCAGGCCAAAACAAGCCGAAAAGCGGATGGTCCCCTGACATCTCTGACACTGTCCTCCAACATTTTATAATTTTAGAATGGCCCTCACTGGAATTGCTCAAATCTATAGAAATTTGGAATACACTGTATTGCAATATTTTGCCATTGAATGAATACTGACTGACTTAGTAGCAGGACAGTGTATTTCTAAATCCTTTACACTGCTAGGATTGAGTGTTGAACTCCTAGACAACTAGTATAGCTAGCCCATCATTGTGTCTGAGGTATACCCATCATGCACAGTGCATACCCCTGGCAGTCACCTCACGATGCTTGATGACACCACCAAGCCTTTTGAGCAGGAAGGCTATGAATCGGGGAGTAGGATGACTAACCTAAGCAGTCCTTTCCACCACCAGCAGACCGTGGGCACCCTACTGTGTGAACTGTAATTAACTTGCGTTACATGAGCAGTTAACAGGCTAGTGTCTAGCTACAGTAGCGTCTGGATGTGTCTAGTTGAGCGCCTCCGTCTGCCTGTCTGAGAGAAAGCAAAAGTCCTGTCCATCCCCACTGGGCTGTCTGTTACATAAGCTGTCTGAACTGACAGTGATGGAAGGGGGATGGAAGGGCAACTCCACTGTAGTTAGTGGCCTACGTCTGGTCCAACTCCCCAGAACAGCCTGGAATGAATGATTTATGTTGCAATCTCCAGCACCACCATTCTAGAAAACACCTTTTTGATATATATATATATATAAATAAATAAATAAATAATGGGTTGTCATTTAATCACCCTAATTCTGACCATCCTACAAGGGTAAAAAGTCTAACTTTTGAAGGGATTATGATAGAGACATGAGGTTTGGATCACTGGGTTTTCTTGGATGATCATCTACACAATTAACATTATTTTACACATTGGTCAAAATATGTGTTTTTGATTGGAGACCCTATATTATGATTGTACGGTGTTGGCAGATTTTTATCATGTTTGCCTTATAGTGACTTTCCACTCCATTTGGCTACTTTTAATGCGCTTCCTCAATCTTACACAACAGTCTCTGATCTATCCTTCTCTCCTCCCATCTTCTCTTCCTCCTCATTACTCTGTCTTTCCTGGGTCAGCTGGATTGTCTGGACGGTTCTGGCCCGGCCGTATCGCCCAACGCCCTCTCCTGCGGAGCCGACGGCTATGGACTGGACTCGGTCGACACCACCCCCGACCCCCAGCGCACAAAACAGGCCATCGCCCAGCTGCAGCAGAAGATCCTCAAGCTCACCGAGCAGATCAAGATTGAGCAGACGGCCAGAGACGACAATGTGGCCGAGTATCTGAAGCTGGCCAACAACGCGGACAAGCAGCAGAGTGCCCGCATCAAACAGGTGTTTGAGAAGAAGAACCAGAAGTCGGCCCAGACCATCCAGCAGCTGCAGAGGAAGCTGGAGCACTATCACCGCAAATTGAGAGAGGTGGAGCACAACGGGATCCCCCGTCAGCCCAAAGACGTGCTTCGAGACATGCACCAAGGCCTCAAGGGCGTGGGCGCTAAGGTTAGCGTTATGAACATTTTAATCACATGTACTTTCCTTATGAGGTCAACCCGCTTATTTTTCACCAGTGTTATTTCTACCACTGTAGTGTGCCACTGCAACTGCTAATGTGAGTACTACCACCACCATCAAAATCTAGTTTGTCTGGTTTTAGCCACCTGTCCTTTGCAGAGTAATTAGCAGCACAGTTTCCAACAGAATTCAATAGATTACGTGTAGAATATGTATGTCTCAGACCTGGGTTCATAAATACTATTCGAAATCATTTCATACTTTAGCTGGGCTTGATTGAGCTTGACTGGTGCGATAACTTCTAGAATAGTCGCAAACCGTGCCCATCTGTCACTCCAGACAGACTAAAGCAAACGCTAAAAGTAGTTGAAAGATTAAGTGGTATTTGAACTAGGGTTGTGGAACGTTTAAACGAAATCGGGATCCTTAACGTTGAGAATGATCCCTATTGGGAAAAGGTACCCCCCCCCCCCCCCCACAATATTAAAACCAAAGTGTAGGTGGCTCGCCTGCTCTTTCTCTTCGCTAATGATGCGTGTGTTCAGTCTTCGGTCTGTTGCATGTAGAATTTCCTAGCCTGTTCATTGGTTTACTGAAGTTGCGAGACATTTACAAGTTAAGAAATTGCGAAATGCATTGCGTGGTACAGCTTCTGATTGCCGACAGGCCTAGTGCACAGTTCTGCCTGGTGGCCAACCTGCCTATACTCTGCCCCTCCCCTCTCTCTCTGTCGCTCGCTAAGAAAGATGCAAGTGTTTGGGAAGTCTCTGTTTTGATTATTATTTTTTTTTTTTATCTTAGCAGTCGATTCCTATCGGAAGATATTTTCTTATACTAAATGTCTTGTTAAGTTATGGTTTTTAACAAACTTTAGACCTAAAATACTTTTTTAGGTGACCGGTCTGCGCGCTGGCAGTTCTCCATTATTTGATTGACACTTCTGGTAGTTAGTACCGCTTCAGTGGCATTCCTTTACAGACAAGCAAAATGCCCGTTCAGTCGGGCTTCGAAACTATCTCCAGAGTTTTGTGTCGACATTTTAAAAAGCTTTAACGTACCCTTACAGACAAGTGTTGTGGCAGAGGCGCTTTCAAGGGTATATGACTGCAGTAGATAGAACTTCATTGCCCGGCCCAGCGGTCATGTATTAGGACCATTATTCTGCATTGTGAATTGATGTGGAATTTTCAGATTTACTCTGATAAATCATGAAAAGAAAATGGCAGTTAAAACGTTAAGCAAAATTTGCCATTTGTCACATCCCTAAGTTGAACCCAGGTCTGGTATCTCTATGTCCCATGTGCTTTCACTACCACCGTAGTCCCCCCTCCCTCCCTAGTTAGTAACTGACCCATCTCCCCCAACAGGTCACCGGTGGCCTCTCCAGCTTCTCCCACGCCACTCACTCGGCGGCCGGGGCCGTGGTGTCCAAGCCTCGAGAGATCGCCTCCCTCATCCGCAACAAGTTTGGCAGCGCAGACAACATCTCTGCCCTGAAGGACTCCCTGGACGAGCCCCAGGAGGATGGTCACGTTCTGGGGACTGGGGGGTCTAGGACCCTGGGGGGGGCCTCTAGCCCCAAGTACGGCAGCGAGGACGACTGCTCCAGTGCCACCTCCGGCTCGGCTGGGGCCAACAGCATCACAGGGGCCCCCGGGGGCCCGCCCAGCTCTAAGGGCCTGAACACACTGGAGCACGGCCAGAGCTTGGGCTTGGACACGCTGCTCCATGAGGTCCAGGAGCTCCGGGACAGCCAAGGTCGGCTGGATGAGTCATTTGACAGCCTGAAAAGCCACTACCAGAGAGACTACACCATGATCATGCAGGCCCTGCAGGAAGAGAGATACAGGTATCCACTGCATGCCACACACAACCTAGGACTCAACCGGTATTAAATAGACTAGACCAGTGGTTACCAACAGGTCGATCGACCGGTCGACCTTCAAGGCATTTTTTGTTGATCATCAAACATTTCTGTAGAAAAGGCTACCTGGGCGGCAGGTAGCCTAGCGGTTAAAAGGGTAAGGCCAGTAACCTAAAGGTCACTGGTTCGAATCCCAGAGCCGACTAGTTGAAACATCTGTCGATGTGCCCTTGAGCAAGGCACTTAATCCTAATTGCTGCTGTTAGTTGCTCTGTATAAGAGCGTCTCCTAAATGACTAATGTAAAAATGATAAAGCCTTGTGCTTATATATATTAGTCTTGCTTTGCTGGCGGTAGGCGCACTTGATTCAGAAGCACTGTGTGCCGGGTAGGCAAAGTGTTAACATTTTGAACCATTTTCTCTGAAGGGACAAATTCTGCCTAACTGGTGGACCAGGAGCGCTAAATCAAGTGCGCCTACTGTGCTGGCCAATCGGCTAGTTCAAATCACCATGCCTACAGCTTCCACGACCCCCACAGCAAAGTTTGATACTAGCCTACTTGAGACTTCAACTTTTAAAACTGACTAAAGAGAGACTGTCAAAGAATACAGCAAAGAGCTGCTGTTTTATAACGGAGTTCATGTTTAAGTTTTTATTCAGCATTGTCAACACAAAACAAAAACGCACTTGTCCCTACTTCCATTAGTGCTACAACCAGCACTGCAGCTGCAATGAATGAGATGAATGGAGTAGACAAGTGTATCGATAGGCCTGCGTTTTTATTATTAGCAGCTCGTTGTGCCTATTTTAATATAGAGGAATATTTCACTTTCTCTAGTCATAGGAACAACATGAATTTGTACGTCAGATGGAAGACAGTCCTCTCTCTCTGGTCAGTCTCACCGGAGGAAAGGAGCGAGCAGGGACCGTGAAAGGTGGACTCTCTGCTTCTCTCTCCCTCTGCTGAGACTGACCGTCAGATGCAGGGAGCATCAGTTTCTCCAATGGGAGAAACTCCCCAAATACAGGTGTGCCAAGCTTGTAGCGTCATGCCCAAGAAGACTCAATGCTGTAATTGCTGCCAAAGGTGCTTCAACAAAGTACTGAGTAAAGGGTCTGAATACTTGTGTAAATGTGATGTTTCAGTTTTTTTTATTTTGTATAAATTAGCAAAAATGTCTAGTCTTGTTTTCGCTTTGTCATTATGGGGTATTGTGTGTAGATTGGGGGGGGGGGGGACTATTTAATCAATTTTAGAATGAGGCTGTAACAAAGTCAAGGGGTGTGAATACTTTCCGTAGCCACTGTGCCTTCAGAAAGTATTCCCACCCCTTGACTTTTTCCACATTTTATTACCTTACAGCCTTATTCTAAAATACTAACCTAGCCTAATTGACAGTGAAAAGGAAGCCTGTACAGAATTACAATATTCCAAATACCCCATAATGTCAAAGTGGAATTGTGTTTTTTTTGACATTTTTACAAATTAATAAAAAATGAAAAGCTGAAATGTCATGTCTAAGTATTCAACCCCTTTTGTTATGGCAAGCCTAAATTAGTTGAGGAGTAAAAATTTGCTTGTCATAAGTTGCATGGTCAATACAAAGACACAGGCGTCTTTCCTCACTCAGTTGCCAGAGAGGAAGGAAACCGCTCAGGGATTTCACAATGTGGCCAATGGTGACTTTAAAACAGAGTTTAATAGTTGTGATAGGAAAACCTGAAGATGGATCATCAACATTGTAGTTACTCAAAAATATTAACCTAGCCTAATTGACAGTGAAAAGGAAGCCTGTACAGAATTAAAATATTCCAAAACATTCATCCTGTTTACAACTACTTGTCCTGAATATGAAGTGTTAAGTTTGGTGCAAATCCAATACAACACATTAGATTAGACTACCTATCTCCATATTTTAATGCATAGTGGTGGCTGAACTGTTATGGGTATTCTTGTAATCGTTAAGGACTGGGGAGTTTTTCAGGATAAAATAAATTAATGGAATGGAGCTAAGCACAGGCAAAATCCTGAAGGAAAACCTGGTTCAGTCTGCTTTCCACCAGACACTGGGAGATGAATTCACCTTTCAGCAGGACAATAACCTAAAACACAAGGCCACATCTATCTACACTGGAGTTGCTTACCAAGAAGACAGTGAATGTTCCTTACAGTTTAGACTTAAATCTGCTTGAAAATCTATGTTAAGACTTGAAAATGGTTGTCTAACAATGATCAACAACCAATTGGACAGAGCTTGATGAATTTTGAAAAGAATAATGGGGAAAATGGTACAATCCAGGTGTGCAAAGCTCTTAGACTTACCCAGAAAGACTCACAGCTGCCAAAGGTGATTCTAACATGTATTGACTCCGGGGTGTGAATACTTATGTAAATGGAGATATTTAATTTGAAATATATTTGCAAAAAACTAAACATGTTTTCATTTTGCCGTTATGGGATATAGTGTATAGATGCGTTAAGGGGGGAAAATATATTTAATAATTTAAAATTCAGGCTGTAACACAATGTGGAATAAGTAAAGGGGTATGAATACTTTCTGAAGGCAGAGGACATACTCACTGAACTCGGCAGTTACTCAAGTTGCTAAGAGATGCAAAATCCCCTTGTTACTAAATTTAGAATACCGGTATACTTTCTCAGTTCAAAAGAACTCTTATCACTCAGCACCAGCAAACATTTCCACTAACGTCATGAAAGGATGTCTTTTTTAATTAATTATAAATTGTATGTATATGTAGCAAAAAAGCTGTAAAAAAAAAAAAAAAAGTTAAGGATATTTGTCCTCCGATGGTGGAGGTGTTAATGAAAGGAAGTGTGTGTGTTCAGGTGTGAGCGTTTGGAGGAGCAACTCAATGACTTAACAGAGCTGCACCAGAATGAGATCCTGAACCTGAAGCAGGAGCTGGCCAGCATGGAGGAGAAGATTGCCTATCAGTCTTACGAGAGAGCTAGAGACATTCAGGTAGGTTCTGTCAGCAATTGAAACAAGGATTATTTTTACCTCGTACCTTTTTAGCTCCAGTGAACTCAATTTGTTTCATCTTTCTCCCCCTTGATATGTTCTACGATAGGGTCTCGCTGTGTTTGTGCTGAAGCGAGTTGGTGACGTTCCAACCTGTTTAACCATGTCCCCCCCCATATGTAGGAGGCTCTGGAGGTGTGCCAGACGCGTATCTCCAAGATGGAGCTGCAGCAGCAACAGCAGCAGGTGGTCCAGCTAGAGGGCCTAGAGAACGCCACCGCCCGGACCCTGCTGGGCAAGCTCATCAATGTACTGCTAGCAGTCATGGCCGTGCTCCTGGTGTTCGTCTCCACCGTGGCCAACTGCGTGGTGCCCCTGATGAAGACGCGCAGCCGCACCTTCTCGACGCTGCTCTTCGTCGTCCTCCTCGCCTTCCTGTGGAGGAACTGGGAGGTCATCTCGCAGTACCTGGATCGCTTCCTGCTGTCCCCGAGTTGACCTACAGGGGGGGAATCTCTTAATGAGTGACGAAGGGAGGCGACGGCGGGGCGGGGCTCCCTGAACAATGAGGGACAGAGGCGGGGCCTGGGGTGAGGGGGGGGGGGTGACTAACTAACAAACCCGTACACTGCCTCTGATGCATGTGGTGGAGCCAGGCCAGCACAAAGGGCTTAGCGGAAAGGAGGTGGCTGAGGAGCCAGGAGATCTGCACACTTATTTCTCTTGCTCTCTCCAAGCAGTGAAATTGTTTACACGTGGAAGACGTTTTCTTGCTTTAGAATTGATTCAAGTGGTATTGAATTTGTTTCTTCTTGTTATTGCAGTCATTAATGGAGATGCTTCAGGGCTTTCTCTTGTGGCAGGATTGGGAAGGTAAACAGCTGGCATGTTGATGATCCACATGGCTAGTGACTTTACCCTTTTCTCACTCTCCTTTTCTCTGTCCAATCTCTCCTTTCTCCCTTTTCTTACTCCCAATGTGTTCTCTTCCATGTTTGTCTTCCTCTGCACCTCTTCTCAATCATCCCAGTCTTTGCCCATTTCACCAAATCGCTCTTCTTTCTGGGAGGATTGATGTGACTAGCAACAGTGCACTGCTGTGGACAAAATCTAATTTATCACTGGATCAAGCAAGTGATGGGTTCTTGACTTGTTTCTATTGGACGAGCTAAACGTGACGGGCCTGATTGGATCAGGACTGAGTCGGAATATGCTCTGCTTGAAGCCCCGCACTCTTGGCCTGGCCTGTTGGATCTGCCCCTGCTGAGACTATAAACTAATCTATAAACTGAATGAACATACTTGAAGAGCTGTGAAACTGCTCAGACTTTCAGTGCTTCCCTACTGTTTCTATTAGTGGCAATGAAATATTAACTTTTTATTTTTTAAAACAAATAAACATGCGGTTTTAAAAATGAAGGATTGAGTCAACATCACCCAGTTTCTATTTCAACCTCATGTTTTTGATGTGTAGCAAATATTGCCTATATTGACAAGCTAGTCGAGCTCTAACAATGTCCTCAAAGATGGAAGGCAGGCGAGACCTTTCTAGCCAATGAGTGCAGATAAGTGTGACCGTGTCATAGATAGGCCTCATCTGTGCCGTATAGCATCTGTGACAGCTTCAATGCCGTTGCCTATGCTCTCCATTTTAAAGTACTCAATTTCCTTCAATGGCAGATTTCTCTTAACTCGTTAGAATTCCCACCCTGTTGACTATGTTAAAATAGTGTAAGCTCTCCATGGCAATGTCTATGCTAAAATGGGTTATCCATAAGTATCACAACAGGCACAACTCCAATATAAAGTAGTTTTTTTTTCAGTTGCAGAAATGCCACATGCGTCCACAACCTAACAATGACAACTTGGATTCGATCTGATAACCCCCACGTAGCAAATTGGCAAATATATTTGTTGACCAAATTCAACTCATTGACCTCCATACGAATTGTTCACGTCGTGGACAGATACTGGGCAGAGTAAAACCTTGCTTCGCTTCTTCCCATGTGTCCTTTTTCAAATCCAGGCCTTGAGGTCCACAGCATTAATGATTTATTCTTCTCCTTAGGGGTGGTTGAGTAAAAGCTGGTTAAACGTCCAGGGAATAAAGAACCCGGAGCACCAGTGGACTGCAATGCTTTGGTTTGGGTACCTTTTGAATATCAAACTGAAGACCAAATTAGTTCTTGCACCCCCTTGTGGACAAACAGAAGTGGTACAACATGTTGCATTGCACCATTGTGGGCACTGATCCATAACAGAATAGTTTTGAATAATTTCCCATAGCTTCATAGTTATGGGAAATGTTTGTTTTGAGATGGTTAGTTCTAACTGTACAGAAAGACTGCTACCATAAACCAGCAGCATCAACAATTCCATGGTGGAGAGAACAGCGAAAGACCAGCATCAGGGCCGTCCCTCAGGAGACTGGTACCAAGATGTCAGGTCCAGTGTGCCGAAGTGTTCCAGGCTCAGATTGGTCTCAACCATCTGCACACTCACTGTACCAGATTATCCCAATGAATCGTGTCATGGTCATCAACCCATGGTGGACGAACAACAAACTCCTGACTGTATAGAAAACATCCATCAATTTTTTTCCAGGAACCGGGGAGTACTAGTGATACTAGTGATACAATTAATCTGGCAGAAGAGGGTACTGATTTAAGCAGGTGTAAGAAACAAGAACTTAACAGCTTTATTTATATATATACACACACACACACACACACAGTCGTGGCCAAAAGAGAATTCCACAAATATACATTTTCACAAAGTCTGCTGCCTCAGTTTGTATGATGGCAATTTGCATAAACTCCAGAATGTCATGAAGAGTAATCAGATGAATTGCAATTAATTGCAAAGTCCCTCTTTGCTATGCAAAATGAACTGAATCCAAAAAAACATTTCCACTGCATTTCAGCCCTGCCACAAAAGGACCAGCTGACATCATGTCAGTGATTTTCTCGTTAACACAGGTGTGAGTGTTGATGAGGACAAGGCTGGAGATCACTCTGTCATGCTGATTGAGTTTGAATAAAAGACTGGAAGCTTCAAAAGGAGGGTGGTGCTTAGAATCATTGTTCTTCCTCTGTCAAGCATGGTTACCTGCAAGGAAACACGTGCCATCATCATTGCTTTGCACAAAAAGGGCTTCACAGGCAAGGATATTGCAGCCAGTAAGATTCCACCTAAATCAACCATTTATTGGATCATCAAGAACTTCAAGGAGAGCGGTTCAATTGTTGTGAATAAGGCTTCAGGGTGCCCAAGAAAGTCCAAGTGCCAGGACCGTCTCCTAAAGTTGATTCAGCTGCGGGATCGGGGCACCACTAGTACAGAGCTTGCTCAGGAATGGCAGCAGGCAGGTGTGAGTGCATCTGCACGCACAGTGAGGCGAATACTTTTGGAGGATGGCCTGGTGTCATGAAGGGCAGCAAAGAAGCCACTTCTCTCCAGGAAAAACATCAGGGACAGACTGATATTCTGCAAAAGGTACAGGGATTGTACTGCTGAGGACTGGAGTAAAGTCATTTTCTCTGATGAATCCCCTTTCCGATTGTTTGGGGAATCCGGAAAAAGCTTGTCCGCAGAAGACAAGGTGAGCGCTACCATCAGTCTTGTGTCATGCCAACAGTAAAGCATCCTGAAACCATTCATGTGTGGGGTTGCTTCTCAGCCAAGGGAGTGGGCTCACTCACAATTTTGCCTGAGAACACAGCCATGAATAAAGAATGGTACCAACACATCCTCCGAGAGCAACCTCCCAACCATCCAGCTACAGTTTGGTGACGAACAATGCATTTTCCAGCATGATGGAGCACCTTGCCATAAGGCAAAAGTGATAACTAAGTGGCTCGGGGAAAGAAACATCGATATTTTGGGTCCATGGCCAGGAAACTCCCCAGACCTTAATCCCATTGAGAGCTTGTGGTCAATGCCCAAGAGGCGGGTGGACAAACAAAAACCCACAAATTCTGACAAACTCCAAGCATTGATTATGCAAGAATGGGCTGCCATCAGTCAGGATGTGGCCCAGAAGTTAATTGACAGCATGCCAGGGCGGATTGTGGAGGTCTTGAAAAAGAAGGGTCAACACTACAAATATTGATTCTTTCATCAACTTCATGTAAGTGTCAATAAAAGCCTTTCACGCTTATGAAATGCTTGTAATTATACTTCACTATTCCATAGTAACATCTGACAAAAATATCTAAAGACATAGAAGCAGCAACTTTGTGGAAATTAATATTTGTGTCATTCTCAACTTTTGGCCACGACTGTCTCTGTGTGTGTGTGTGTGTGTGTGTGTGTGTGTGTGTGTGTATATATATATATATATATATATATATATATATATATATATATATATATATATATACTCAGCAAAAAAAAAAAAGAAACGTCCCTTTTTCAGGGACCTGTCTTTCAAAGATAATTCGTAAAAATCCAAATAACTTCACAGATCTTCATTGTAAAGCGTGAACCATAAACAATTAATGAACATGCACCTGTGGAACGGTTGTTAATTGCCTACCGTCTGTAAGCTGTTAGTTTCTTAAGGTCACAGTTATGAAAACTTAGGACACTAAAGAGGCCATTCTACTGACTGAAAAACAGCAAAAGAAAGATGCCCAGGGTCCGCGCTCATCTGCGTGAACGTGCCTTAGGCATGCTGCAAGGAGGCATGAGGACAGCAGATGTGGTCAGGGCAATAAATTGCAATGTTAGTACTGCCTAAGACAGCGCTACAGGGAGACAGGACGGACAGCTGATCATCCTCGCAGTGGCAGACCATGTGTAACAACACC
Organism: Hucho hucho; assembly: GCA_003317085.1. Taxonomy (NCBI): domain Eukaryota; kingdom Metazoa; phylum Chordata; class Actinopteri; order Salmoniformes; family Salmonidae; genus Hucho; species Hucho hucho. The sequence continues at coordinate 521,833 of QNTS01000653.1, forward strand.
TGCACAGGATCGGTACATCCGAACATCACACCTGGGGGACAGGTACAGGATGGCAACAGCAACTGCCTGAGTTACACCAGGAACGCACAATCCCTCCATCAGTGCTCAGACTGTCCACAATAGGCTGAGAGAGGCTGGACTGAGGACTTGTAGGCCTGTGGTAAGGCAGGTCCTCACCAGACATCACCGGCAACAATGTCGCCTATGGGCACAAACCCACCGTCGCTGGACCAGACAGGACTGGCAAAAAGTGCTCTTCACTGACGAGTAGCGGTTTTGTCTCACCAGGGGTGATGGTCGGATTTGCTTTTATCGTCGAAGGAATGAGCGTTTACACTGAGGCCTGTACTCTGGAGCGGGATCGATTTGGAGGTGGAGGGTGAGGGCTAGAGCCATTTCCCCCAGAAATGTCCAGGAACTTGCAGGTGCCTTGGTGGAAGAGTGGGGTAACATCTCACAGGAAGAACTGGCAAATCTGGTGCAGTCCATGAGGAGGAGATGCACTGCAGTACTTAATGCAGCTGGTGGCCACACCAGATACTGACTGTTACTTTTGATTTTGATCCCCCCCTTTTGTTCAGGGACACATTATTCCATTTCTGTTAGTCATGTCTGTGGAACTTGTTCAGTTTATGTCTCAGTTGTTGAATCTTGTTATGTTCATGCATATATTTACACATGTTAAGTTTGCTGAAAATAAACACAATTAAAAGTGAGAGGACATTTCTTTTTTTGCTGAGTTATATATATAAACTTGCATCAGTGAATCATTCAACATCTTTACAAACCCCTAGCTACCATCAACACTTCTCTACAGGAAAAGTGGAGATGACATTTTACTGCAGCTAGGTCTACACTTAAATGCCACAAACAAGAAGTACAAAAAACATCTTTATTTAAAAACATACAAAGTGGATAAAAGGAGTGCAGTCCCTGTGGTTTTAGCTTCAGGAGCAGCAGTGTCCCATTCATCACCCTCTGCAGGCTTCTCTGCAGGCTTCTAGCTGCCCCTTCACCCTTGGTAGTCTTCTGTGCTTTGGGTTGATCCTCAGCTGTCCCCTCTGCCACTTTGTCCTCTTCGACTTGGGCTTCTTAGCAGGGGCCACCTTGGAAGCAGATGCTTTTGCAGCCTTCCTGAGTTTTGCATCCTGAAAGATGAAAATGACAGGTTTGCAATACAATCACCCATTTAAAATGTAACCACTTGAACAATGCCAATAGTCAGAACATAACTGAAACCACACTTGCCTCTGAAGGTTTCTCCTCCTGCTTTTTGGCTGTAGCCTTTTTCTTCTCAGCTTCTAGAGACCAGAGTTAGTGATGTGTGTGTATGCATGCAATCATGGACACCATGAGGAGAAGTGAGATACCATACAAGTCATTGAATGAGCAATGTTAACTTCTTAGGGAGCGGCTCCCGAGGTGACGGTTTTGGAGAGTGGCGTGCCCAAAGTAAAATGCCTCCCACTCAGGCCCAGAAAATAGGATATGCACATAATTAGTACTATTGGATAGGCCACACTGAAGTTTCTAAGAGTGTTAAAACATTGTCTGTGAGTATAACAGAACTGATATAACAGCCTTAAACCGAGGAATTTCTGTCCTGGAAAAAGTGTTTTTGACACATTGCCTCATTTTGAACCCCTCCCTATTGAAAACAGACATATATATATATATATGAGTAAGATTGCAGTACCTATTGCTTCCACTTGATGTCAACAGTCTCTAGACAGTGTTTGATGATGTTTAGTTGCTCTGGATGGTAATAGAAGAAGAATTTCGAAGTGGTCATCGGATGTAAACAGAAAAGGAAGCGCGTTCACGGGCTCCCTAAGTAGTTAAATGTCCTCCATTGCAATGGGTGTCTGATAGGGATGTTTGTAAGTAATGACTAAGAATATTCCATTCTGAAAATATATACAATAGGGATAGGGTTATAAAACAATGATAATCCAATTGATGTGTGTGTGTCTAGCATTTGTGTATACTGTATAGAGACTGGGACAAGGTGGTACTATCTTGCCAGAAGGAGTAGCTGTGGCAACAAAGAATTCTTTGTGAAACCAGATTGTAGGAGAGAGGCCTTCTCGTCCTTGGGAAGGGAGGGACTGATATGAGATGTCTGGAATTGACTTATGTTGCAAGATGGTGTTATGCCGAGGGATGTACTGTGGGAAAATATTATTTCCTAGAGAGGGTGGGGCATTTGTATATTTTGTATTCAACTTGTACAATATAAAAAGACTGTGTTCACCTTTGAAATTCAGAGCTCACGTGAATAAACATTTTGACATTTGGCAATTGTAGACTGGGCTCCTGTCTGTCTTATTTCAACCAGTATCTTACAAATTCTGGGTTACAGACAGAGTTGTTTAATTAAAGTTCAGTTTATGAACATTGAGTATATAATTTCCATAACAGTGTCGCTCAATAACAATGATCCCATACAATTGGGCAGATTATAGGGTGATGCCTAAATCCTAGGAGTGATGAGCACAATCAATTCAGTGGATTCAGTTAACCGGCTTCCTTGTCCTTAGTCTTCTTGGCTCCAACCTTGGCAGCCTTCTCCACATTGGGATCAGTGTTCTCAGTGGCCTTTGGCTTGGGCTCCTTCACCCTACCCCTGACTGCAAGCTGGCAAGGGAGGGTGTTACACACATTGAGCTACATTATATTAAACAGCAAACCCATGTTCAATATGTTTGTCATATAATGTTGACTAATATATTAAACACACAACTTTATATTCAAAACTGGTACGATAACGTTTGGCTCATTTGGCAGGTAAGCTACTATCACATTCAGAAAATAAAGTCCATTCACCTTGGAACACATTTTTCTTGATTTAATGACTTGGGTTAACAAAGCCTAGTTCCCACAAGTAGCCTATTAAAGTAACTGTCCAGTGGAGATCTCACTTTAAAAAAGTTTATATTCATCCTGTATAGTGATGCTACGTTTGATGCCTGAGCTCTGAGGCATGCGTTGAAATTGCATTGTGCTGATGCCCGTATCACTTTATCAGAAGCATGTGATCAATGACGTTCAAAGCTTTGTTTCGTCGAACAACCACCTGATTGGTAGAAGACAAAAAGGCTACACTGCACACACACTATGGGGTGTGGGACATAATCTATAATAGTTTGGCTGTTCTAAATTCTTTAGACCAGCAGGTGCCACTAGTGTGCACTTGATCAAAGCCTTGAGTATAATTAACCTATTTTAAACAATTAGATGGAAAATCTCAACGATCCAGGAAGCTTTGTTTCCCCATCACTAATACTTTACTCGTATTTGTAGCCAAGCATAACTTGAAATAATAAAATATATAAATAACTTAAACTTGTAACACAAAACAGACAATTTTGATAATGCTTGCCATTTCCTTATTGAACATTATATCATGTTGGCTCATTGGCTGAGCTGGCCAATCAGCAGTATACTTGATTTAATATTTTTTGTAACAGGTATATGCCCACACCATTCTGTTGTTGGGGTATGCCCAGGAAAAGATTAACAAAGGGGATTCCGGGGCTGAAGCCCCTTGGCCCAGAAGGCCCTGGCTCAGTCACTGTCGAAGGTAAGCAGGTTATTTACATCATTGTAAACATGACCCTCCTTTTAAATCTTACCATATTCTGAGATACAATCTGCAACAATACACTAACCTGCAGCAATGTAATTCTGATTTCAAAGACTTAATGTTTCACAAAATGATTTACTGTCTTTTTACATTCTACTTTGAAGTGATGGATCATGTTTTTGAAATGCTCAGGTCTGTTACACATGAGGATTTATGTACATAGTAATCTGTTGAATATTAGATTGACATACTATTTTCCTCTGAACTCACAGTCCCTCCTCAGCTGACAGTGAGTCCTGAAGTCATCAGGGAAACAGACTCAGTTCAGCTGAGATGTCACACTTCTCAATCTACCTCTGTGCCTCAGTGTTACTTCTACATGGAGGAAAGAAACCATTGACAACATACTACATCCTGTCATCAGTCACTCACAGGGACCAAGCTGCTTGAATGGGCAGGTCATGGTCCAACCACCAAGGTCAACGTGAGATGTATCTACTATGCTGTAGAGATGTCTATCTACTCTCCTTACAGTGACCCTGTCTCAGTCACTCTCCTGGGTAAGCGAGGTAGTTTACTCCAGTTGTTCTATTCTGGTCCTAGATTAACACACCAGATTCTTTTATATTATTTATATAATATACATGTTAAATACTGACTGAAGCAATAAGAGATTAAGTTTTGCACTTTTAGATTTTGGGGTTTATTTCATGCAATGTATTTTAGCAAACTGTTGAAAGTGGTTTACTTCCTTATTCTGATATTACAGACCTCCCTCAGGCCAGACTGACAGTGAGTTCTACAGTCATCAGAGAGAGAGACTCAGTTCAGCTGAGCTGTGACTCTCCTCAATCTGTCTCTGTGTCTCAGTGTTACTTCTACACAGAGGTGAAAAATCCTAAACCCTCACCCTGTACGAGGTCACTCACGGGGGCTGAGCTGCTCTCGTGGGCAGGTGAAAGTTTATCTTCTGAGGTCAAACTGAGATGTTTTTACACAGTAGAGACTCACTATCCATCGACGCACAGTCATCCTGCGCCTATCACTATTCTTGGTAAAAGAGTATTATTATTATGAATACACTGATCTGATTAGCTCACTGTAATCAGATTGGAATATGTAATGTCCTGCTAACATATACAAACAATTTATTTCTTACTCTTTTAGTTATATAATACAGAAAGAGGTGTGTATTCTCATTAACCCACAGTATGGAAGTTATTGATGTGTTCTCTTCCCAGGTGAACTACAGAAACCAGACATTGATGTCAATGACGAATCTTCTCATGACATCACCATTATTTGTGTACTTCCTGAGTCTGTCAGTGATGGTCATAGCTGTAACCTGTACACTGGAGACCAGCCTCAGGCTTACAAAGAGGCTTGGGTCAGGAGATTTAACGTAGCATCATCCAAACTATTCTGTACCTTCAGTGTTACTAAAAATGATCTGTTCAGGCATCTGCAGTTGGAGAGAGATGTGAGCTGTGACTATAGAGTGAACAGAGGATCACACTCTCTCGCTCCCCGCAGTGATGGGTACAGCTTTACAGGTGAGTCATTATCTATACAGTAAGAATCTATCAGTGCTGCAGGTCTTCATGATCTGACTTCCCTTCAATTTTCTTAGTATGACAATATTCATTCTGACCCTCCCTCCCTCCCCCACTCACTCACTCATCTTCGTTCGCTCCTTGGAGCATAGCACTTTGACATATGGATCTTTACATTGCCTTATTCTGGGTCAGATCCCAGGCTGATCTGGTGTTGAGTCCCAAGTTGTGTAGTTTAATTTCTTTGTTGAACTGGCTCAGTGTTTAGATTGTAATTTCAGTCCAGATTTGTGTACTTTTAGTCCATATGATTTGTAGGTATTGTGTAGTGTACTTCTCTTGTTCTGCTTATTGAATGACCTTAGATATTAAATTAATTTACATTTGTTCTTGTGTAATCTCTTCTCACCAGGGTTGACCTCTCCTTTGAACCCCAGCACAGCAGTGAATCCTACTACATCCGGTGGGTTGGTCATCTTTCTCTAGTTAGCAGATAGGACCTAAACAAACAGACAATCTTTATTTTACCCAGGTTTTTACTCACACACTTGTTGATATTTCATTAATTAAATCAACCCATTTAGATACCTTTATGTTTGAATAATCAGATCCAATGAATTTGCTTTGCACCAGGTTTGACTCCTAGTTCTACTTTGACAACTCACAACCCAAAGTGGCCACAAGATTTTAGTTTAGTGACATAATAAGTTGTGTTGTGTGTTAACTGTTATTAAACAGTCTCTCTCTTGCATGTGCCCAGTAGGTCAAAGCTCCACAGAAAGCGTTCTGGGTAAGCATCCATCTCCAGTTGACTACTTGTCTTTTCTCAGACAAATGAGACATTTACAGGAAGGAAGTGGTGTTTACAATAAAAAATATTCTATATTATTCTCAGAAAATAAAATGTTGTCCCCCAACTCCCTTACCATGTAGGTCCATTGCTTGTTCAAGAGGTGTTGATATCTGATAGACTTGTGGTTAATACATCCCATGCCTCAATTGTATTTGCCCGAGCTTTGTTTATCATGGCCACTGATCGCTCTATAACAAACAATATCTTGAAAATATGATAACCATGTTTGAGGCAAGAGGATTGTAGGGGTAATCCACTAAGGATAACCATTGTTGCTGCTGTTAACCCCACAGAAATGATTATTTTCTGAACCAGTGGCAGTACAAATGAAGAGTTATCATTCAACAGAAATAAAGGTGGATCTTCACAGGGAAACACATTGTTGTAAGGAAATCTGAAACATGTGACCAGAACTGGGACACCACAGGACATTCCCAAAACATTAGTGTTCCAACAGCATTCATACGGCATCTATCACATATTGGAGTAGGAATCAGCTTCATATTAAAACGTCTAAATGAGGTTGCATAACTTCTATGTTTAAGCTTATAATGTCTAAGCTGGTGTGCTGGGTTTTTAGAGGTAACAAATACATTTTCCCAAATGGTATCCCAGTTCAGGTCGTGCCCCAATCCCTGCATTTCACGGTTCCATACTAGAGTGACACCCAATGTAGAGCATTTAACAGACAGCAGGCAATCATAAGTGGCAGAGACCATTCTAGAAGTTAATGAAGGGAATATCCATGTAAGCATTATGTGGGATGTTAACGGGGCATCCCATGGTACACCATAAGCCTTTAAGGATCTGGGTTTTAACAATAATGTGCCAAATTATGAAATTGTGAACATTTAGTCTTTCTACTGACTGAGTTGTGTTGTTTTCTAACAGAAATAATGAATACCTTTCTTCTTGTGTAATCAGATACAGTATTACTTTCCAGCAGTTTCGACCGTTACTTCTACTTTGACCCCTGACATCACAGTGAGACCAACTAGTAAGTATCCCTTACTTTGCATTTACATGTTTAGTTCACTCTAATTCACTAAAGCTCCAACAGGTTTACTCATAGACTAATCATAGCTGCTTGTACGTTCACTCTAAAGTGTTGTACTTCTCTTAGATATGAATGGGGATGGCCCCTGTTTTACAGGTTCCTAACCAATTGTGCTATTCTGGGTCTTTTTTTGCGTTGTTTGTAACTTGTTTTGTACATAATGTTTATAATGTCTGATATGCTGCAGACCACACTATCTCCCAAGAGAGGCCATAAGCATACAAGAGAATGCTCATCCAGAAGCTGCACTCCTAGTGTCTGGGGACTTTAATGCAGGAAATCTTAAATCCATTTTACCTAATTTCTACCAGCATGTCAAAACCAGAGGGAAAAAAATTCTAGACCACCTTCACTCCACACACAAAGAGACTCGTACAAATCTCTCCCTCGCCCTCCATTTGGCAAAATTGACCATAATTCTATCCTCCTGATTCCTGCTAACAAGCAGAAACTCAAGCAAGACTTACCAGTGACTTGCTCATTACGGAAGTGGTCAGATGACACGCATGCTAAGCTACAGGACTGTTTTGCTAGCACAGACTGGAATATGTTTTGGGATTTGTCCGATGGCATTGAGGAGTATACCACATCAGTCACTGACTTAATCTGTATGTACATATGCCAACCAGAAGCCATGGAATACAGGCAACATCCACACTGAACAAAAAGCTAAAGCTGACGCTTTCAAGGACCGGGACACTAATCCAGATTCTTATAAGAAATCCCGCTATACCCTCAGACAAACCATCAAACAGGCAAGGCATCAATACAGGGCTAAGATTGAATCCTACTACACTGGCTCTGATGCTCGTCGGGTGTGGCAGGGCTTGCAAATGATTCCGGATTACAAAGGGAAACTCAGCCGTTAGCTGCCCAGTGACGAAAGCCTACCAGACAAGCTAAATGCCTTCTATACTTGCTTCGAGACAAGCAACACTGAACCATGCATGAGTGCACCAGCTGCTCCGGACGACTGTAAGATCACGCTCTTCGTAGCCGATGTGAGTTAGACCTTTAAACAGGTCAACATTCACAAGGCTGCAGGGCCAGATGGATTACCAGGACGCGTACTGAGAGCATGCACTGACCAACTGGCATGTGTCTTCACTGACATTTTCAACCTCTCCCTGACCGAGTCTGTATTACCGACATGTTTCAAGCAGACCACCATAGACCCTGTGTCCAAGAACGCCAAGGTAACCTGCCTAAACGACTACTGGCCCGTAGCACTCACATCTGTAGCCATGAAGTGCTTTCAAAGGCTGGTCATGGCTCACATCAACACCATCATCCCAGAAACCCTAAACCCACTACAATTCACATACCACCCCAACATATCCACAAATGACGCAATCGTTAATGGTCTCCACACTGCCTTTTACCACCTGGACAAAAGAAACACTTACGTGAGAATGCTGTTTGTTGACTTAAGCTCAGCGTTCAACACCATAGTTCCCCTTAAAGCTCATCACTAAGCTAAGTACCCATGGCCTAAAATCCTCCCTCTGCAACTGGATCCTGGACTTCATGACGGGCCATCCCCAGGTGGTAAGGGTAGGTAACAACATATCTGCCTCGCTGATCCTCAACACAGAGGCCCGTAAGAGGTGTGTGTTCACCCAGAACTGTGTGGTTATGCACGTCTCCAACACCATCTTTAAGTTTGCAGACGACACAATGGTGGTAGGCCTGATCACCGACATTGAGACAGCCTAAAGGGAGGAAGTCAGAGACCTGGCAGTGTGATGCCAAGACAACAAGTGCTCCCTCAGCACGCCCCCATTCACATCGACGGGGCTGTAGTTGAGCGGGTTCAAGAGCTTCAACTTCGTTGGTGTCCACATCACTAACAAACTATCATTCTCCAAACACACCAAGACAGTCGTGAAGGAGACATGACAACGCCTATGGCATCTCAGGAGACTGAAAATATTTGGCATGGGTCCTCAGATCCTCAAAAAGTTCTACAGCTGCACCATCGAGAGCATCCTAACTGATTGCATCATCTCATGGTATGGAAACTGCTCGGCATCCGACCGCAGAGGTTAGTGCGTACGGCCCAGTCCATAACTGGGGACAAGCTTCCTGCCATCCAGGACATCTATACCAGGCGGGGTCAGAGGAAGGCCCTAAAAATTGTCACTCCAGCCACCAAAGTAAAAAACTGTTTTCTCTGCTACCGCATGGCAAGTGGTACCAGATCGCCAAGTCTAGGTCCAAAAGGCTCCTTAACAGCTTCTACCCCCAAGCCATAAGACTGCTAAACAGTTAATCAAATGGCTAACCAGACTATTTGCATTGACCTCCCTTTTTATGCTGCTGCTACTCGCTGTTTATTACCTATAGTAATAAACAGTCACGTTACACCTTCCTACATATACATATTACCTGAATTACCTCCTTGTATATAGCCTCGTTATTGTTATTTTATTGTGTTTTATATACATTTTAATGCAGTTTTTTTAAAGTAAGTGTTTCATGGTAAGGTTGTATTATAACACCTGTGGTATTCAGCGCATGTGACAAAAATCATTTTATTTTATTTATGAAACAAACGTACATTTCTCTTCTCACCAGGTTTGACCTCTCCTTTGGCCCGCAGCACAGCAGTGAATCCTACATCAGGTGTGTTGGTCATCTTTAGTTAGTAAAACTGAAAACAAATGACTTATTATATCTTACCCTTGTCTTATTCTTTTTTCATCACAAATGTGCCTAATTACTGGAAAAGAGGTTGATATTGGATTGATTGAATCATCCCATTAAGATACCTTATTGTATAACCAGATCCAATGACTTTGCTTTGCACCAGATTTGACTGTTAGTCCTACTTTGACAACTGACACCCCAAAGAGTCCAGCTGAAAGTGAGTATGGCCACAAAACTTTTGTTTATTGGTGTTTACTAAGTTGTGATGTGTGTTAACTGTTAAGAAACCGTCTCTATCTTGCATGTGCACAGGAGGTCAAAGCTCCACAGACAGCGTTGTGAATTCAAACAGTCAAAAAAGAGTTTTGGGTAAGTATCCTTATTTAGTAATCCCACGGCAAAAATGCACTTGTCTTTTCCTGCTAGCTCTGACTTTGCTGATAACTACTTTGTTGAGGGAAAATGTTCTTGTTGTGATTGTGAATGTTGTTGCCTCACCTAACTATCTTAAGATGAATGTCTTTTCTCACATACATGAAAACGGAAATGATTACCAAGACTAATAATAATGTGGTATTCTAACACCTGTCTACCATTGAAGTATTTACATTTGGATTAAGAGCTATTGACTTGTCCTGATGAAATCATGTCACCAAACAGCGGTGCAATTATGGCAGGCAGCAGTGGGTATGGCTTCTGGAGTGGGCGTGTTCTTGATGGGATTGACAGCTGTCTGTCTCTGCAGGAGGACCAGTGAGTAATTCTAATTCTGCATAACAAATAATTTGCAAACATTTTCCTTTCTCATATTTATGTAAGTGCCTTTGACATGGGTTAATCTATCAACTCCTTTTGGTCATATTGTATAGGGTAGGCTATATTCAATATCATTCATTTAGCCTAATTTGTTTTTCAGAGATAACCAATTCTCAGAGGTAAGAATTCCCCTTGTGAATATGATGCATATTGTATCAACCTTTAGTTCTGTATTGTCCATGATGAGATGTTCTTACCACAACCTTCTTATACTTTTATGTTGTACAGACCTACAGCCAGACAGGATGATCACAGCCAATGTATGTTCCAAACAAAATACATCAAACACTGCACACACTACTAACACAACTACATACATGCATGTACAAACACATATTCTAATTAAATTTTCATTTTGTTTCTGTTCTAGATGATTTGGTGATGGGAGCTATGAGCAGTGCAGGCATGTTGGATTCAAGGGATGCTGGGATCTATTCTCTCATGACCTCTGTACCGTCCACATTTTTGCCCTCATGTGAGTTTGTAACAGAAGGTCTTCAGTCTCTGTCTTCCTGACCTGGGACATGAATGTGTGACCCTCTGCACAATAACACTTGGTTATTCAATGCCAACCATACTAACTTAAAATGTATTAGTCAGAGCATCTTGAAATCGTGATGTTTTGAGTCAGGAAGAGAAGTGTTAGGTGACATCAAGCACAGTTAATTTCACATTTTATACCCCCCCTCCCCCCACCCCACACACACACAGACACACAACCTCTTACTTGTGGCTTTGTCTCTCTCTGTGAGATGCAGATCCTGTGCAGGTATCTGCAAATGAACATGTAAGTACAGCAAAAATAATAACCTTGGATATACATACATACTTGTTTTCGGACAGACAGACAGTCTGAGGCATAATAAGGATCTTTCTCTCTCTCTCCCCTCCAGGCTGATTCAGAGAATGCAGGGATCTACAGCCTGATCACTTCTGTACCATCCACATCTATACCATCAGGTTTGTCTATTTATCTCAATTCCAATGATTCATAACATGTAGGGCTTTTTATAGGACTCGTAGTTCTTTCGGTTTGGATTTTGGTCTTAGGTAAGCATGTATATAAATTATACATAAGATAATGTGTTAGAGCACGAGAATAGAGCTGTACGTCTACAGGATGGTTTGAGTCAGGAGGAGAAGTGTGAAGGGACATTAAGCACAGCAAAGTGACACGCAGAACCACACCCACACTGACACCTGCACACACACACACATACAAACACTTACTCAGTCTCCCTCTGTGTTGTACAGGTCCTGTTGAAGAGAATGGAAAGTCATCTGAAAACGACAATGTAAGTTCAGAATCACCCACTGTGTTTGGTGATTGTGAATGACTCTCAGTTTCAGATTGATGTTACATCCTTTTAGAATACATTACATTTACAGTACTGCACATTCAAAGGACTGAAGTTAAACTGTCTGTTTCTTTTTTCTAGTCTGATACGTACCACGTATACAGCTCAATCCCCGACAGACCAGCAACCTCAGCCCAGCCGGATCAGCTGTACAGTCTTCTGCAGACACACTGACAATACACCTCTGGCTTTCTGTGGATATGTCTTACAGAAATACTGTTTCTTTCAGGATGTCCTTTATTTATCACACATCATGTGACTGTAAATAAGTTTCTAATACATCTACTGCAGTGCCGTTTCTAGGCATAAGCCCCCCCTCCCACAAATTAACCGTAGGATAGTAGAATACACAACGTGCAGTTTCTTAATGTGGTTCTGCATCAGCAGTTTTCCTCTTGTTATGTCAGTCACTGACAGTCACTCAATTATCCCATGTCAGCTAACATTTTATAGATTGCTAGGCAAGTTAGTCACGCCAGCTATCTAAGCCTTGTAGTAATGGCCGAGTTACTGCCCAGGGGCCCTGACCTCCAGGGGGCCCCCATTGATTTTGTTAGTCACTCTCACTCAGATATCAAATGAACATGGCATAATTCAAAGCAAAATGTGTAGAATTGCAGGAAATCAGCTTTAAAACTGAATTGTATTATTTCAACCCCATGGCACAATGTGTTGAATTGCAGGAAATTAGCTTAATAACTTCCAAGTTCTCTCCGCCCCATGGCAAAATGAGTAGAATTGCAGGACATTAACTTGAAAGCTCCAAATGTTTCTCTCCGCCGTCATGAGCAGAGCCACTAAAATGTTTTGTCCGCGAGGTGGGCAATTCTCGCTTAGGGCCCCCCAAATTATTTTGTCACACTTCTTTGCTCTCACTTCTTTGCTCTATCTTGGCCAGGTCGCAGTTGTACATGAGAACTGGCCTACCTGGTTAAATAAAGGTGAAATAAAATAAAAAATAAATCCCTCTTCTATAAGACCTTTAAGGTACAGTAAATACATTCCTATGTTTTTTGCTCTGATTGAAATGCTCTCTTCTGTAAAACAAAAAAGGAAGCAGAATACATTTACTTTGACCTTTCCCTCATCTTTGTTATTATTTTACATGATTTGATTTTGATTACGCCAAAAAAATATGTTCTGTTGTCTTTGTCACCTTTTTCTGGCCATTGGTGAAGATCAAGGTGCTATTTTCCTTAAATGTTTCTTTCAGTCCATTTACAGTGCATTCGGAAAGTATTCAGACCCCTTGACTTTTTCCACAATTTGTTACGTTCAAGCCTTATTCTAAAATAATCTACACACAATGCACATTAATGACAGAGCAAAAACAGATTTTTAGACAGGTTTTTAGACATGAAAATTATATTTAATTAAGTATTCAGACCCAATACTCAGAACTTTGCTGAAGCACCTTTGGCAGCGATTACAGCCTCAAGTCTTCTTGGGAATGATGCTACAAGCTTGGCACACCTGTATTTGGGGAGATTCTCCCATTCTTCTCTGCAGACCCTCTCAAGCTCTGTCAGGTTGGATGTGGAGCGTCGTTGCACAGCTATTTTCAGGTCTCTCCCGAGATGTTTGATCGGGTTCAAGTCCAGGTTCTGGCTGGGCCTTCAACCCAGTCTGAGGTCCTGAGTGCTCTGGAGCAGGTTTTCATCAAGAATGTCTCTGTACTTTGCTCTGTTCATTTTCCCTCGATCCTGACTAGTCTCCCATTCCCTGCCGCTGAAAAACATCCCCACAGCATGATGTTGCCACCACCATGCTTCACCATAGGGATTGTGCAAGGTTTCCTCCAGACGTGATGCTTGGCATTCAGGCCAAAGACTTCAATCTTGGTTTCATAAGACCAGTCTGGGAGTCCTTAAGGTGCCTTCTGGCAAACTCTAAGCGGGCTGTCATGTGCCTTTGAGTTCCGTCTGGCCAATCTACCATAAAAGCCTGATTGGTGGAGTTCTGCAGAGATGGTTGTCCTTCTGAAAGGTTCTCCCATCTCCACAGAGGAACTCTGGTGCTCTGTCAGAGTGACCATTGGGTTCTGGGTCACCTCCCGTAGGCCCTTTTCCCCTGATTGCTCAGTTTGGCCAGGCTGCCAGCTCTTGGAAGAATCTTGTTGGTTCCAAACTTCTTCAATTGAAGAAAGGCCATTGCGTTCTTGGGGACTTTCAATGCCGCAGAAATGTTTTGGTACCCTTCCCCAGATCTGTGACTCGACACAATCTTGTCTCGGAATTCTATGGACAATTCCTTCGACCTCATGGTTTGGTTTTTGCTCTGACATGCACTGTCAACTGTGGAACCTTATATAGACAGGTGTATACCTTTCCAAATCATGTCCAGTCATTTGAATTTACCAGAGGTGGACTCCAATCAAGTTGTAGAAACATCTCAAGGATGACCAATGGAAACAGGATGGACCTGAGTTCAATTTCTAGTCTCATTGCAAAGTCTCATAGCAAACAGAATACTTATGTAAATAAGGTATTTCAGTTTATTTTTATTTTTAATGCATTTGCAAAAATATGCAATGTGGAAAAGGTCAAGGGGTCTGAATGCACTGAATGCACTTTCCGAATGCACTGTAACTACCTTGTCATCGAAACAGAACCTCTTTGGGTCGGTTTCCCAGAGACAGATTATGCTTAGTCCTGGACTAAAACTATTATTCAAAGGACAATTTACATATTTTAGTCCACTGGTAGGACTAATCCGGGTCTGGGAAACCAACCATTGGTCTTACGGACTACAGTTAGCCAAGGACATTGATATTTTTGCTCTTGCATCCAGATTCTCTGTATTGTGGTTAGTTCTACTGTGAGGGGGGCAAAGATGCCTACATTCTCGTCACGTATCCACACCTGAGAACAGGTGCACGAGTGCACACATGCACACGCACACAAACACCACAGTAGGGTGGAAAGTTAGACGAGACTCTTGCCACATCCGGTCCTTCTGAAACTTCAGTCTATCATATTTCAGAGACTAGTTGTGTTGAGGAGATTGACGGAAGTACTGTTGAACCAAACCTCAGATACATTTAACTGAAACTATTCAACTACTTTACCAGAAAATTTTAGCAAGATATAAAAAACGAAACTAAATTCACACTCCAAAAATACCAATATGAGAAATGTATTCATGCTTCTGACCATTACAACAAGCATCTCACGAGTGATGAAACCCCACTTGTCATGCTATATTTCCATGGAAATGTTCAGTGTCGTTGTTTACTGCTTATGTATCTGCACCTCTATCTTATTAAGATAATAACTAGATAGGACATATATTGCCTCTAATGCACACTGTGGAGAGTCATATGGAGACACAGCAAGACTGTTTCTCATTTCTTACTTTTGGATGTTGGCAATATGTACTGTAGTTGTACATGAAACCTGCATTTTTATTGTGCAGTGTAGTTAAAAAGAAAACCTGAATAAAATAGTTATTTACTCTGACAGATAAGCAATGGCTCATGTTAGGAGCAGGAGACATTTATCTCTAATCACACCAGTTGATGGACTTTCTTTGTGGTTTTCCTGTGACAGGCTCCTCGTCTTCCTCTCTATTAAAAGCATTCTCTCAGTCACAGACACCGTACTTATTATGTAGTTTGTGATAGTCTGTTTCTCTGAAACATTGCGTTATTCACCCCTGATCTGGCTTGTAGTCTGTTTTTGATCATCCTCCTTTGCTGTGAGTTATTCCTCTGATCCAACTCTTACACTAGTATATATACACTGTATACAGCTAAAACATTGGTATTGAGTGTCTAATTTGATCATATTTCATGTGAATATTGTACACTGAGTATACAAAACATTAAGAACACATGGTCTTTCACCAATTTTATTGGATTTAGGTGAAAAGTCGGGTGAAAAAATATCAAATACTTTTCTCAAATCCAATCAGTTTTCCACATTGATTCAACGTAATCACATTGCATTTTTTGGTTGAAATGATGTGGAAACAAAGTTGAGTCAACCAGTTTTTGCCCAGTGGGTAGTTACTAACATGATGTTACTCGTGCACTTTGACTGATGGCAATCAATACAAATTTTAAACGTTTGTTCTCATGAATAATATCCACACCATGTTTTTAATTTCCTTTTCTTAGTCTCGAGTTCGGTCTCGATACCACATATTGAGTGTCTCGGTCTCGGATCCATTTTCACTCGGTCTTGACTTGGTCTTGGACAACGATGACTCTGAATTTCTTCCTTAAACCAGCCGAGTCTTTGGAGGTGGCAGAATGTTTCCTTTTTTAGTGGCATTTTCTGTTTTGGACCTGTAAACAGATAATTTGCATTCAATAATGTTTTGCATTTACTTTTTGCCTAAATATGCAGAAATACTCTTTCTTTCAGGATGTCCTTTATTTATCACACATCATGTTGCTGTAAATAAGTACAGTGAGGGGCAAAAGTATTTGATCCCCTGCTGATTTTGTGACGTTTGGCAACTCAAACCTTCAGCTCCCTCCACAGATTTTCTATGGGATTAAGGTCTGGAGACTGGCTAGGCCACTGCAGGACCTTAATGTGCTTCTTCTTGAGCCACTCCTTTGTTGCCTTGGCCGTGTGTTTTGGGTCATTGTCATGCTGGAATACCCATCCACGACCTATTTTCAATGCCCTGGCTGAGGGAAGGAGGTTCTCACCCAAGATTTGACGGTACATGGCCCCGTCCATCGTCCCTTTGATGCGGTGAAGTTGTCCTGTCCCCTTAACAGAAAAACACCCCCAAAGCATAATGTTTCCACCTCCATGTTTGACGGTAGGGATGGTGTTCTTGGGGTCATAGGCAGCATTCCTCCTCCTCCAAACACGGCGAGTTGAGTTGATGCCAAAGAGCTCCATTTTGGTCTCATCTGACCACAACACTTTCACCTAGTTGTCCTCGGAATCATTCAGATGTTCATTGGCAAACTTCAGACGGGCATGTATATGTGATTTCCTGAGCAGGGGGACCTTGCGGGCGTTGCAGGATTTCAGTCCTTCACGGCGTAGTGTGTTACCAATTGTTTTCTTGGTGACTATGGTCCCAGCTACCTTGAGATCATTGACAAGATCTTCCCGTGTAGTTCTGGGCTGATTCCTCACCGTTCTCATGATAATTGCACCTCCACAAGGTGAGATCTTGCATGGAGTCCCAGGCCGAGGGAGATTGACAGTTCTTTTGTGTTTCTTCCATTTGCGAATAATCACACCAACTGTTGTCACCTTCTCACCAAGCTGCTTGGCGATGGTCTTGTAGCCCATTCCAGCCTTGTGTAGGTCTACAATCTTGTCCCTGACATCATTGGAAAGCTCTTTGGTCTTGGCCATGGTGGAGAGTTTGGAATCTGATTGATTGATTGCTTCTGTGGACAGGTCTCTTTTATACAGGTAACAAACTGAGATTAGGAGCACTCCCTTTAATGAGGGAAATAAGTATTTGACCCCCTCTCAAATCAGAAAGTTTTCTGGCTCCCAGGTGTCTTTTATACAGGTAACGAGCTGAGATTAGGAGCACACTCTTAACTTCTTAGGGAGCGGTGGGGCGCTAGCGGTGAAATGCAAGGCGCCAAATTCAAAATCCAAAAGTTGAATTATTAAACATGCATCAATATACAAGTGCTTCATAGTCATCAAAAGCTCTGCTTCTTGGCAATATCACAGCGTTGTCAGATTTCAAAAAGGCTTTACGGCGAAAGCACCACATTTGATTGTTTGAGGGTAGAAACTAACATATTTTTGCCATTACCATAATTTCATAAGCCTCCACGGTTCACAGAAAACACATTTCACAGCGAAAACAAATCAATTACCTTTTGAAGAACTTCTGCTGAGGGCTTCCAAAGTGTCCAACGAAGACAATCCATGGTTCTTTTGTTAGAAAAAGTAATGTATTATATCCATAAATCTCCATTTGGTTGGAGCGTTATAATCAGAAAAAACAACGTTGACTCCTCCATTGAAACGTGAAGAGAGCTCGTTCAACTTATACCTATAAACTTGTCCAAGAACAATCAAACATCATTGTAAATGTATCCTTAGGAACATGTATCCTTAGCATAATATTTCAACCGGAATATAAACTGGGCGATAAGAAAGGAAAAAACCAAAGAACTTGCCTGCCGGGAGCGAGCATTTTCTTGTAAGGACATCTGTGGGGGCACTTCCTTATTCCTCTTCTTCTCTGCTCTAAAAGCATCTAAAAAGAATCAGAACACTTTCTCGAGACTGTTGACATCCAGAGGAAGCGATAGATACTGCATTCATATGCCCTTATAAGGGCATTTTCATAAGGGAGGGGTTCCAAATGAGGCAATGTGTCAAAACCACTTTTTCCAAAGCAGAAATTCCTCGGGGTTTCGCCTGCCATATCCGTTCTGTTTTACTCACAGACAAAATGTTAACACTTTTAGAAAATTCAGAGTGTTTCCTATCGAATGGTACTAAATATGTGCATATCCTATTTTCTGGGCCTGAATGGGAGGCATTTTACTTTGGGCACGCCAGGCTCTCCAAAACGGTCACCTCGTGCGCTGCTCCCAAAGAATTGAAGGTACAGTAAAAACAAATCCTATGTTTTTTGCTCTGATTGAAATGCTCTCTTCTGTAAAACAAAAAAGTAAGCAGAATAAGGTCCTGAGTGCTCTGGAGCAGGTTTTCATCAAGAATGTCTCTGTACTTTGCTCTTTCCCTCGATCCTGACTAGTCTCCCATTTCCTCCAGACGTGATGCTTGGCATTCAGGCCAAAGACTTCAATCTTGGTTTCATCAGACCATTCTGGGAGTCCTTAAGGTGCCTTTTGGCAAACTCTAGGTGGGCTGTCATGTGCCTTTTACTTCCGTCTGGCCACTCTACCGTAAAAGCCTGATTGGTGGAGTGCTGCAGAGATGTTTGTCTTTCTGGAAGGTTCTCCCATCTCCACAGAGGAACTCTGGTGCTCTGTCAGAGTGACCATCGGGTACTTGGTCACCTTCCGTAGACCCTTCTCCCCTGATTGCTCAGTTTGGCCGGGCTGCCAGCTCTTGGAAGAGTCTTGTTGCTTCCAAACTTCTTCAATTGAAGAATGATGGAGGCCATTGCGTTCTTGGGGACTTTCAATGCTGCAGAAATGGTTTGGTACCCTTCCCCAGATCTGTGACTCGACACAATCTGGTCTCGGAATTCTACAGACAATTCCTTCGACCTCATGGTTTGGTTTTTGCTCTGACATGCATTGTCAACTGTGGAACCTTATACAGACAGGTGTGTACCTTTCCATATCATGTCCAGTCATTTGAATTTACCAGAGGTGGACTCCAATCAAGTTGTAGAAACATCTCAAGGATGACCAATGGAAACAGGATGGACCTGAGTTCAATTTCTAGTCTCATTGCAAAGTCTCATAGCAAACAGAATACTTATGTAAATAAGGTATTTCAGTTTTTTTATTTTTAATACATTTGCAAAAATATGTAATGTGGAAAAGGTCAAGGGGTCTGAATGCACTGAATGCACTTTCCGAATGCACTGTAACTACCTTGTCATCGAAACAGAACCTCTTTGGGTCGGTTTCCCAGAGACAGATTATGCTTAGTCCTAGACTAAAACTATTATTCAAAGGACAATTTACATATTTTTGTCCAGTGGTAGGACTAATCTGGGTCTGGGAAACCAACCATTGGTGTTATGGACTACAGGTAGTCAAGGACATTGAAAATTTTGCTCTTGCATCCAGATTCTCTGTATTGTGGTTAGTTCTACTATGAGGGGGGCAAAGATGCCTACATTCTCCTGCAGCAGTCACAGACAGTCTACAGATAACATACCAACAAGTACAGTTATGCTGTCACGTATCCACACCTGCAAACAGGTGCACGAGTGCACACGCACACGCACACGATCACACACACCACAGTAGGGTGGAAAGTTAGACGAGACTCTTGCCGCATCCTGTTCTTCAGAAACTTCAGCCTTTCATATTTCAGAGACTAGTTGTGTTGAGGAGATTGACGGAGGTACTGTCTTCTGTCTAAGGCAGGGGACGAGGAGCGCCCAGGAGTTCGTGATGGACTTTCGGACCCTGGCCGCCGGCGCGGGATGGAGTGACAGGGCCCTGATCAACCACTATCGCTGCAGTTTGCGCGAGGACGTCCATCGGGAGTTGGCCTGCAGGGACACCACCCTCACCTTTGACCAGCTGGTGGACGTTCAGATCGGGGTCTGGTGGTTCCATTCCCCATCACCACCGCTCCGATGCCCATGGAGCTGGTTGGTGCTGCACTCAGGGAGACCGGAGGAGGTTCCGTCTCGTGCACCATCTGTGGCCGCAGAGGTCACACTGCCGGTTGGTGCCGGGTTGGTTCCTCTGGGAGTCGAGGCAGCAGGCAGGGCACTCCCGCGTCACCCCAGGTGAGCTGGCACCATGCTCACCCAGAGCCCTCTGTTGCCCACATGTTTTTGTATTTTACTTTTCCTGAGTTTTCCCCGCATTCCCAGCATAAGGCGCTAATCGATTCAGGCGCGCCTGGGAATTTTATAGACAGAACATTCGCCCATAGTTTAGGGATCCCCATTGTTCCAGTGGCTATGCCTTTCCCAGTTCACGCCTTAGATAGTCGACCATTAGGGTCTATTTAAAATCTTACTTAGGCAGACCATTAGGGTTTATTGAAAATCTTGATTAGGGAGGACACAAGGAGAGAATCAGTCTCTTTCTCATTGACTCTCCTGCGTTTCCCATGGTGCTAGGCCTACCCTGGATAGCCTGTCAGGACCCCACTGTTTCATGGCAACGGAGGGCTCTCACGGGGTGGTCGCGAGAGTGCTCGCGTGCTACCACCGTGCTACTACGGTGGAAAGTCCAGACCAGGTCTCCACCGTGCGCATTCCCCCGAATATGCCGATTTGGCTCTCGCCTTCTCCAAGAAGAAGGTGACTCAATTACCACCCCATCGACGGGGGGATTGTGCGATAAATCTCCTGGTAGGCGCCGCACTTCCCAGGAGTCACGTGTATCCCCTGTTGTCACAGAATCCCTGCGTCAGGGGTACATTCGGTCCTCCACTTCACCCGCCTCCTCGAGTTTAATTTTTGTGAAGGAGGGAGGTCTGCGCCTGTGTATTGACTATCGAGGCCTAAACCAGATCACTGTGAGGTACAGTTACCCGCTACCTCTCATCGCCAGTGCGATTGAGTCAATGCATGGGGCGCGCTTCTTCACAAAATTAGATCTCAGGAGCGCTTACAACCTGGTGCGTATCCGGGAGGGAGATGAGGGGAAGACAGCGTTCAGTACTACCTCAGGGCATTATGAGTACCTCCGTCATGCCGTATGGCTTGATGAATGCTCCATCAGTCTTCCAAGCCTTTGTAGACAAGATTTTCAGGGACCTGCACGGGCAGGGTGTGGTGGTGTATATTGGTGACATTCTGATATACTCCGCTACACGCGCCGAGCATGTGTCCCTGGTGCGCAGGGTGCTTGGTCGACTGTTGGAGCATGACCTGTACGTCAAGGCTGAGAAATGCCTGTTCTTTCAACAGTCCGTCTCCTTCCTAGGGTATCGCATTTCCACATCAGGGGTGGAGATGGAGAGTGATCGCATTTCAGCCGTGTGTAATTGGCCGACTCCCACCACGGTAAAAGAGGTGCAGCGATTTTTAGGGTTTGCCAATTACTACCGGAGATTTATCCAGGGTTTTAGCCAGGTGGCTGCTCCCATTACCTCACTGCTGAAGGGGTGTCCTGTACTTCTGCAGTGGTCGGTTGAGGTGGACAGGGCTTTTGGTCACCTGAGGGCTCTGTTTACTTCGGCTCCCTTGCTGGCCCATCCAGATCCCACTTTGGCATTCATAGTGGAGGTGGGATCGAAGCCGTGCTCTCTCAGCGCTCGGGCACGCCACCGAAGCTCCGCCCCTGTGCTTTCTTCTCGAAGAAGCTCAGCCCGGCGGAGTGGAATTATGATGTGGGGGACCGGGAGTTGTTGGCTGTGGTTAAGGCTTTGAAGGCGTGGAGACATTGGCTTGAGGGGGCTAAACACCCTTTCCTCATCTGGACTGACCACCGCAACCTGGAGTACATCCGGGCAGCTAGGAGACTGAATCCTCGTCAGGCAAGGTGGGCCATGTTCTTTACCCGTTTGGTTTTTACCCTGTCTTACAGACCAGGTTCCCGGAATGTGAAGGTAGACGCATTGTCCCGACTGTATGACACAGAGGAGCGGCCCATGGATCAGACTCCCATTCTCCTGGCTTCCTGCCTGGTAGCACCGGTCGTGTGGGAGCTGGACCAGGACATAGAGCAGGTGTTGAGTACAGAGCCCGCTCCACTCCAGTGTCCTGTTGGGCGTCATTACATTCTGTCTGTTGTCTGTGACCAGTTGATCTATTGGGCCCACACATCACTATCCTCTGGTCATCCAGGGATAGGGCGGACGGTGCGCTGTCTGACAGGGAAGTACTGGTGGCCCACCTTGGCTCGGGATGTGAGGGTTTATGTTTCCTTCTGTTTGGTGTGCGCCCAGTGTAAGGCTCCTAGACTCCTGCCCAGAGGTAAGCTACATCCCTTACCCGTTCCACAACGGCCTTGGTCACACCTGTCGGTGGATTTTCTAACGGATTTTCCTCCCTCACAGGGAAACACCACAATCCTGGTCGTTGTGGATTGTTTCTCTAAGTCCTGTCATCTCATTCCTATGCCCGGTCTTCCTACGGCCCTACAAACTGCGGAAGCCCTGTTTACACACGTCTTCCGGCACTACGGGGTGCCTGAGGATCTAGTGTCTGATCGGGGTTCCCAGTTCACTTCGAGAGTCTGAAGGGCGTTCATGGAATGTCTGGGGGTCTCGATCAGCCTCACCTCGGGTTTCCACCCCGAAAGTAATGGGCAGGTGGAAAGAGTGAACCAGGATGTGGGAAGGTTTCTGCGGTCCTATTGCCAGGACCGGCCAGGGGAGTGGACGGCATTCGTGCCCTGGGTAGAGATGGTGCAGAACTCGCTCTGCCACTCCTCCACTAACCACTCCCCCTGTATTGGGGTACCAGCCGGTTCTGGCACCGTGGCATCAGAGTCAGACCGATGCTCCTGCGGTAGACTATTGGTTCAGGCGCGCGGAGGTGACCTGGGAAGCCGCCCATGGTCACCTCTAGTAGGCCGTGCTGCGCCAAAAGACCAGCGCGGACCGTCACCGCAGTGAGGCCCCGGTGTTCGCACCGGGGGACAGGGTCTGGCTCTCGACCCGAAACCTGCCCCACCGTCTGCCCTGCCGGAAGCTGGGTCTGCGGTTTGTGGGGCCATTTAAAGTCCTGAGGAGAGTGAACGAGGTATGTTACCAGTTACAGCTTCCCCCCGATTACCATATTAACCCCTCGTTCCATGTGTCTCCTCAGGCCGGTGGTGGTTGGTCCGCTCCAGGAGTCTGAGATGCGGGTTCCTCGGCCCCCTCTCGACATCGAGGGGGGCCTGGGGTACTCCGTCCATTCCATCCTGGATTCGAGGTGTCGGGCGAGGGGCCTTCAGTACCTCGTGGAGTGGGAGGGGTACGGTCCGGAGGAGAGGTGCTGTGTTCCAGCGGCGGATGTATTGGACCCTGAACTTCTGCGGAAGTTCTACCGTCGCCGGCCGGATCGCCCTGCGCCTCGTCCTCCGGGTCGGCCCCGAGGCCGGTGTCGGCGTGCTGCTGGAGCCGTGCGTCAACGGGAGGATACTGTCACGACTTCTACTGAATCGGCGGTCGACATCACCGGTCTTCTCATCATCACCGATCCATTTTTCATTTTCCATTTGTCTTGTCTTGTTTTTCACACACCTGGTTTGCATTCTACATCATTATCTGTTGTGTATTTAACCCTCTTTTTTCCCCCATGTCTTTGTCTGTGATTGTTTGTTGTTCAGCCGCTGGTGCGTTTTATTTCTGCCTCGCTTGTTTGTGTTTGGCCAAGTGGTTTTGTATTACGTGGTTAGCG
This sequence comes from Hucho hucho, assembly GCA_003317085.1. Classification (NCBI taxonomy): domain Eukaryota; kingdom Metazoa; phylum Chordata; class Actinopteri; order Salmoniformes; family Salmonidae; genus Hucho; species Hucho hucho. The sequence continues at coordinate 545,645 of QNTS01000653.1, forward strand.
TTTTGTTTGTTGATTTGAGTAAAGTGCTTTGCTCACTCAGTCCTGTTCTCCTGCGCCTGACTATTCATGCACCAGCTACACACGAACCCTGACATTTTCACATCTTTTCAACAAAGAATTATAATGTTTTTCCTTCTGATGATACTAAATCAGTGTGGAAAAGAATTTTTCTTTGTGAATTTTTGTCAATCATCTTTAACCTAAATCCAGTGACACCGCTGAAATGTTGTTGATTTCAAAACTAGTTGTAGAACTGACATCTGTGCCCATTAGGCAAATGCTTAATTTATTGCTAACTTATTTAGAGCAAATAAATCTTTAATTCATGTTTTTAAATCACATTCCAAGTGAATTCAAAATAGTTATACACATTACAAGTCCAAGTCATGTTGATGACCATCATGATTTGAACTTGCATTGTGAAAGACTGTAGGCTCTACAGTATATTTTTATGTGCAGATTAGTGAGCCTTGTACTTCATTAAGTCGTTGTCCTCTCCCAACAGGTCAGCAACCAAATATTACAGTAAGTCTGAAAGAGAACTTCATCATCACCTGTTTAATTCCTGGCTCTGTCAGTAATGACACCTCCTGTAACCTGTATATTGGAGAGCAGAGTAAGCGTATTTTAAGAGCACACACCAGGAAGAAGAAACACACAGATTCCAACTGCTGGTTCTGTCAATTCTCTGTGACTGAGAGGGATCTTATCAGACTTCTACAGTCAGTGAGGAGCAAGGAGGTGAGCTGTGACTACAGAGTGAGCTCAGGACCAAACTCTCTCTCTCCCCGCAGTGATGGGTACAGCTTTACAGGTGAGTCATTATCTATACAGTAATAATCTATCAGTGCTGCAGGTCTTCATGATCTGACTTCCCTTCAATTTGTTTATATGACTATTTTCATTCTGACCCTCCCTCCCCCACTCACTCAATCCCTCACTCATCTTCGCTCGCTCCTTGGAGCATAGCACTTTGACATATGGATCTCCACATTGCCTTATTCTGGGCCAGGTCCCAAGCTGATCTGGTGTTGAGTCCCAGGTTGTGTAGGTCGTCCCCTAACTGGTCAGACCACCTGGCTCTCGGTCTTCCTCATAAACCAGTTGGGGGATGGCTCCTTGTGGCCAGTTGGAGGATGTTGTTTAGAACACTTTACATTAGAAATATCTATTTATAGCTTCTTGTAATTTCAGTCCAGGTTTGTGTACTTTTAGTCCATCTGATTTGTAGGTAATGTGTAGTGTACTTCTCTCTTTCTGCTTATTGAAAGACCTTAGATATTACATTAATTTACATTTGTTCTTGTGTAATATGAGTTATCTCTTCTCACCAGGTTTGACCTCTCCTTTGACCCCCAGCACGGCAGTGAATCCTTTATCAGGTCTCTTAGTCATCTTTATCTAGTTAGAAAATAGAAGTACAACAAATAGAATAGCTTTATCTTCTATGTTTTTGTACGTTTTTATTCCCATCACAAATTTGTCTCATTACAAAAAGAGGTTGATATTTGATTGATTAAAATCAACCCATTTAGATGTATTTTTGTATAATCAGATCCAATGATTTGCATTGCATCAGGGTCGACTGTTTGCTGTTCTGTGACCACTGACACCCCAGCAAGTCCAACTGAAAGTAAGTATAGCAAATAGGTTTAATTTAGTTTGCTTAATATTTGTCTACTAAAGCATAAACCAGTTTTGCAAATATAGCCTAATGTAAATTCAGTCAAGGCTTTAGCATTAATCAAACAATTTGTCTCATTATAGAAATATGTACGTAACTCTGTTCTTAAACTGTTTTTCTTAAACAGTCCAAAAATAGTTTTGGGTAAGTATCCTTATTTAGTAATCCCACGGAAAAATGCACTTGTCTTTTCCTGCTAGCTCTGACAAATTTACTTGTTGTGATTGTGATATGTTGTTGCCTCACCTAGCTATCTTAAGATGAATGCACTAATGTATGTCGCTCTGGATAAAAGCCTCTGCTAAATGACTTGTCATGGAAATTACCATCAGGGACACCTGAATCAATATTAAATTAATCATTATTTATTATCAGCAAGCTGGAGAGGTTCCATCAAACTTAATGTACCATAGTACACATCGGTCGGGAGCTCTGTCGGGGAAGTCCCATTAGTTCTCTTATATACTGCTTAAACCGACAAGTTATATTTGCAAGATTTAGCTTTTTCATTATTCATAATTAATTCATCATTAATGTTTGATTCATACATGTGACCAACCAATACCTCACGAGGCTTCTTCTCTTCAAGCTGAGACCTTGAAACGGAGACACCCCTTTCGGTTTTCAAAACAATGTTCTTGGCGTACTGCCAAATTGCTTATACTGACAATGAGGATTCCTCCCAGTCACGATCAATCAGTCACTTGCATGAACCCAGTCTAATTGGTTATTAGAAAAGCACAAACATAACATTTTCCTCCACAGACTCAAATGTAAAATGTTTAGCTGACTACCTGTCTTTTCTCACATATATGAAAACGGAAACATTTACCAAGACTAGTAATAATGTGGTATTCTAACACCTGCCTACCCTTGAAGTATTTACATTTGGATTAAGAGCTAATGACCTCTCCTGATGTCATCATGTCACCAAACAGCGGTGCAATTATGGCAGGCAGCAGTGGGTATGGTTTCTGGAGTGGGCGTGTTCTTGATGGGATTGACAGCTGTCTATCTCTGCAGGAGGACCAGTGAGTAATTCTGATTGTGCATAACAAATCATTTGCAAACATTTTCCTTCTCATTTTAATGTAAGTGCCTGTTGGACATTGGTTAATCTATCAACTCATTTTGGTCATATTGTATAGGGTAGGCTATATTCAATATAATAATATGGCTAATTTGTTTTTCAGAGAAAACCAATTCTCAGAGGTAAGAATTCCCCTTGTGAATATGATGGAGATTGTATCAACCTTTAGTTCTGTATTGTCCATGATGAGATGTTCTTACCACAACCTTCTTATACTTTTATGTTGTACAGACCTACAGCCAGACAGGATGATCACAGCCAATGTATGTTCCAAACAAAATACATCAAACACTGCACACACTACTAACACAGCATGTACAAACACATATTCTAATTTAATTTTCATTTTGTTTCTGTTCTAGGTTATTTGGTAATGGGAGCTATGAGCAGTGCAGGCATGTTGGATTCAAGGCATGCTGGGATCTATTCTCACATCACTTATGTACCGTCCACGTTTTTGCCCTCAGGTGAGCTTGTAACAGAATGTCTTCTGTCCCTGTCTTCCTGACCTGGGATGTGAATTTGGGACCCTCAGTACAATAACACTTGGTCACTCAATGCCAACCATTCTAATTTAAAATGTATTCGTCAGAGCATTTTGAAAGCGTGAGAACAGAGCTGCACGTCCCCCCCCCACACACAGACACACAACCTCTTACTTGTGGCTTTATCTCTCTCCGTGAGATGCAGGTCCTGTGCAGGTATCTGCAAAGGAAGATGTAAGAACAGCAAAAATATTAAACTTGGATATTAAAACATACTTGTTTTAGGACAGACCGACAGACAGTCTGAGGAATAATAAGGACCTTTCTCTCTCTCTTCCCTCCAGGCTGATTCAGAGAATGCAGGGATCTACAGCCTGGTCACTTCTGTACCATCCACATCTATACCATCAGGTTTGTCTATTTTACTCAATCCCAATGATTCATAACATGTAGGGCTTTTTACAGGACTCAAAGTTGTTTCGGCTTAGATTTTGGTCTGAGGTAGTCATATCAGTAAGCATGTATGTATATAAATTATACATAAGATAATGTGTTAGAGCATGAGAATAGAGCTGTACGTCTACAGGATGGTTTGAGTCAGGAGGAGAAGTGTGAAGGGACATTAAGCACAGCAAAGTGACACGCAGAACCACACCCACACTGACCCGTGCACATACACACACTCACTCAGGCTCCCTCTGTGTTGTACAGGTCCTGTTGAAAAGAATGGACAGTCATCTGAAAATGACAATGTAAGTTCAGAATCACCCACTGTGTTTGGTGATGGTGAACCACTCAGTTTCAGATTGATGTTACATCCTTTTAAATGACATCACATTTACATTACTGTAGAATTAGAGGACTGAAGATAAACTGTCTGTTTCTTTTCTCTAGTCTGATACGTACCACGTATACAGCTGAATCCCCGACAGACCAGCAACCTCAGCCCAGCCGGATGGGTTGTACAGTCTTCTGCAGACACAATGAAACTACACCACTGGCTTTCTGTATGTCTCACAGAAGTACTATTTCTTTCTTTAAGTATCCAATACATGCCTAGAAACGGAAGTGCCGTTTCTAGGCATAAGCGACATACAGTAAGTGCCACTAGAGCCCCCCCCCCAAATAAACCGTAGGATAGTAGAATACACAACATGCAATTTCGAAATGTGGTTCTGCATCAGCAGTTTTCCTCTTGAAACGTCAGTCACTGACAGTCACTCAATTATCCCATGTCAGCTAACATTTTATAGATTGCTAGTCAAGTTAGTCTCGCCAGCTATCTAAGCCTTGTAGTAATGGCCGAGTTACTGCCCAGGGGCCCTGACCTCCAGGGGCCCCCCATTGATTTTGTTAGTCACTCTCACTCAGATATCAAATGAACATGGCATAAGTCAAAGCAAAATGTGTAGAACTGCAGGAAATTATCTTTAAAATGTCTCTCCATCCCTTTGCAAAATGTGTAGAACTGCAGGAAATTAGCTTTAAAACTGAATTTTATTATTTCAACCCCATGGCACAATGTGTTGAATTGCAGGAAATTAGCTTAATAACTACAAAGTTCTACCCGCCCCATGGCAAAATGAGTAGAATTGCAGGACATTAACTTTAAAGTTCCAAATGTTTCTCTCCTCCGTCATGAGCGGGGCCCCCAAAATGCTTGGAACTGACGTAATTCACACATGGACACCTGGATTGTGTTACATGCCTAGCCATAATATCTGTTCATGTGTTAGTTTTTTTATTTTGGGATTTTGGAGGGATCCGGGGCATACTCCCCTTTAAACCTTTTGTAAGTAAATGCCCAAGTAAATATATACTGTATTTATATCTATTCTGTTATCTGTGTGATACCTCCTTCCATAACAGTTTGATACAATTTACTAAATAAAATATATTTGAGATCAAAATCGCGAGATACAGACAATTTAAAATCAATAAATATATAACATATTCACACATAATGTAAGAAAAACTGGCAAATAGGAAATTAAGTTAAATTAATTGAAATTAAGTCATTAAGATCCAAAGTGGAATTGCTAAGATATTTTTCTTGGTGAAATTCATCTTGCGTTGAAATATGCTTATAATATAAGCCAGATGCACCCCAAAAAACTGGGGGAAAAGTCTGATGTTAATTTAACAATTTTTGCGGCAAAAGTTAGCCAAGCCCGAACTTATAGCAAAAGTATTGATATTGCCCACACACTTTGCTACAAAATGTAACATTTCGGTTTTAAAAATGTTTACATTGTTGGCAACATCAGATCATCAAAACTGAAAAAAAATGATTTCCTAAATGCTATTCAAATCTCCCAATTTCTCCATGTTTACTTGTTATTTTCCAAGTTCCCAGTTTAATTTCAACTTACTCAGCACCTCAGTCGCTCCTTCAATGTGGAGTGTTGTAAACACATTCTAGCTTTTTAGTCCAATGACTGCGGAGTGGTTAAGATGTAAATGGTGTGAGACCACAACTTCATTACCTTTTTTTCCAGTTAACATGAGCTTACATTCTGTTTCGATGTACACTTGAGCCCAGCTGTCAGGATGGTTGATTATGCTATGGGGGATGGCTTTGTTTGTTGAGAAAGGGGTGGCTCCCCCCTTACCTCCCATATACACTGTACACACGGTACATATATCTTTCTATTGTGTTATTGACTGTACGTTTTTTTTATGTGTAACTCTTGTGTTGTTGTTTTTTGTCGCACTGCTTTTCTTTATCTTGGCCAGGTCGCAGTTGTAACTGACAACTCAACTGGCCTACCTGGTTAAATAAAGGTGAAATAAAATAAAATAAAAAATACATCCCTCTGCTATAAGACCTTTAACGTACAGTAAATACAAATCCTATGTTTTTTTGCTCCGTTTGAAATGCTCTCTTCTATAAATCAAAAAAGTAATCAGAATAAATTGACTTTGACTTTTCCCTCGTCTTTGTTAGTATTTTACATGATTTGATTTTGATCTTGATTATTCAAGATAATGCTAAAAATGTGTACTGTTGTCTATGTCATTTTTTTCTGGCCACTGGTGAAGATCAAGATGCTGTTTTCCTTAAATGTTTCTTTCAGTCCATATACAGTGCATTCGGAAATTATTCAGACCTCTCGACTTTTTCACATTTTGTTACGTTAAAGCCTTATTTTAAAATTAAACAGTCCCCCCCATTAATCTACACACAATGCCCCATAATGACAAAGCAAAAACAGATTTCTAGACAGGTTTTTAGACATAAAAACTGAAAATTATATTTAAATAAGTATTCAGACTCATTACTCAGTACTTTGCTGAAGCTCCTTTGGCAGCGATTACAGCCTCAAGTCTTCTTGGGTATGATGCTACAAGCTTGGTACACATGTATTTGGGGAGTTTCTCCCATTCTTCTCTGCAGACCCTCTCAAGCTCTGTCAGGTTGGATGTGGAGCGTCGCTGCACAGCTATTTTCAGGTCTCTCCTGAGATGTTTGATCAGGTTCAAGTCCGGGTTCTGGCTGGGCCACTCAAGGACATTCAGATACTTGTCCCAAAGTCAGTACTTCGTTTTCTTGGCTGATGATGGAGCCATTGCATTCTTGGGGACTTTCAATGCCGTAGAAATGTTTTGGTAACTTTCCCCAGATCTGTGACTCGACACAATCTTCTACGGACAATTTCTTCGACCTCATGGTTTGGTTTTTGCTCTGACATGCACTGTGGAACCTTATATAGACAGGTGTATACCTTTCCAAATCATGTCCAGTCAATTGAATTTACCACAGGTGGACTCCAATCAATTTCTAGAAACATCTCAAGGATGATCAATGGAAACAGGATGGACCTGAGATCAATTTCGAGTCTCATAGCAAAGTCTTATAGCAAACAGAACACTTATGTAAACAAGGTAGAGAAAGTGAATTCACTTTCCGAATGCACTGTAACTACCTTGTCATCGAAAGAACCTCTTTGGGTCGGTTTCCCAGAGACAGATTATGCTTAGTCGTGGACTATAAATATTATTCAAAGGACAATTTACTTATTTTAGTCGAGTGGTAGGATTAATCGGGGTCTGGGAAACCAGCCATTGGTGGACTACAGTTAACCTAGGACATTGATATTTTTGCTCTTGCATCCAGATTCTCTGTATTGTGGTTAGTTCTACTGTGAGGGGGGCAAAGATGCCTACTTTCTCCTGCAGCAGTCACAGACAGTCTACAGATCACATACCAATCAGTACATGTATGCTGTCACGTATCCACATCTGCTAACAGGTGCACGAGTGCACACATGCACACGCACACGATCACACACACACCACAGTAGGGCCACATCCTGTCCTTCTGAAACTTCAGCCTATCATATTTCAGAGACTAGTTGTGTTGAGGAGATTGACTGAAGTACTGTTGAACCAAACCTCAGATACATTTAACTGAAACTAGACTGTTTCTTATTTCTTTCTTTTGGATGTTGGCAATTTCTACTGTAGTTGTACATGAAACCTGCTTTTTATTGTGCCGTGTAATTAAAAAGAAAGCCTGAATAAAATATAGTTATTTACTCTGACAGATAAGCAAATGGTTTTGTCTCATGTTAGGAGCAGGAGACATTTATCTCTAATCACACCAGTTGATGGCCTTTCTTTGTGGTTTTCCTGTGACAGGCTCCTCGTCTTCCTCTCTATTAAAAGCATTCTCTCAGTCACAGACACCGTACTTATTATGTAGTTTGTGATAGTCTGTTTTTCTGAAACATTGCGTTATTCACCCCTGATCTGGCTCGTAGTCTGTTTTTGATCATCCTCCTTTACTGTGAGTTATTCCTCTGATCCAACTCTTACACTAGTATATATATACACTGTATACAGCTGTAACATTGGTATTGAGTGTCTAATTTGATCAATTTGATCATATTTCATGTGAATATTGCACACTGAGTATACAAAACATTAAGAACACATAGTCTTTCACCAATTTTATTGGATTTAGGTGAAAAGATTGATTCAACGTAATCACATTGCATTTTTTGGTTGAAATGATGTGGAACAAAGTTGATTAAACCAGTTTTTGCCCAGTGGGTAGTTACTAACATGATGTTACTCGTGCACTTTGACTGATGGCAATTGATACAAATGTTAAACGAATAATATCCCCACCATGTTTTTAATTTCCTTTTCTTAGTCTCGAGTTCGGTCTCGATACCACATTTTGAGTGTCTCGGTCTCGGATCCATTTTCACTCGGTCTTGACTTGGTCTTGGACAACGATGACTCTGAATTTCTTCCTTAAACCAGCCGAGTCTTTGGAGGTGGCAGAATGTTTTCTTTTGCAGTGACATTTGCTGTTTTGGACTTGTAAACAGATTGTTTGCATTCAATAATGTTTTGCATTTAGTTTTTGCCTAAATATGCTGGACTGCCTTCGGATTCTGAAACATTGCCTACTCGAAAAAAAATAATGGAAACTACAGTAGGCCTACTTGCAGTGGCAGCCTACACAGTTCAATGCAAACAATCAACTGTCTGTTCAATTGTCAAATTCTACTGTAGACCTGTGTTATAAACCACGCTCCCTTTCAGATGCATAGAGCAAAATCAAATGATGTAATATCCTGTAATAGATCTAACAGGCCCAATGAAATGAGAGGTGCATGGTAATTTGTCGTATTGTTACTTTGTGAATATAACTCTTCATGGCCATAAAAGGTGAGGAATTGGTTATGATATAATGGCAATGGTTATGAAATATTTGTTAATAATTATGTTTATAAATTAATATTGTGCCCTACCAAGCAAAAAGGCAGTAACTACTCACAGTGTGGAACTGAGAAAAATGGCTTCCAAGTTTTTTAATTGTCCAGCCACATGAATTCTGGGGAGATCATTTGACATGTACTGATCTGTTGTCTCACTATTATACATTTTTTTTCATGTTGACCCTGACCTCTAACATGACCTTTGACCCTTAAACAGCAGTTACTGCCTTCTTCCTTGGCATGATATGTTGCAAATGGCAGGGTAATACCAAAGCAAAGAGCAGAATCTGCCATTTTCATTTGTTAGTTTACTATTCTTCTCATTTATGTTATTAATAAAAGAGCAGTGTAATTACTGACAGTGAAACAGAGTTCAAACTGCATCCTTCGTGTGTCTTCCACTAAGATACCAGTTGGATTTACATGGAGATGTAGGTTCTGCGTCAGTCACATTACATACTGTGTTTTACAACAAGCCCATGTCTTGTTATAAGAATACATGTGAAAAGCAGCACTGCAATTGTTTGAATAACATTAAATGATTACCTATCTTATAATATATAATGATGTATTGGAACATGATGTCATACTTCTATAAGGTACTATTAATTATAAAAAATTACCATGAGATTACAAATTAAATTATTTGTATACACTACCGGTCAAAAGTTTTAGAAGACCTACTTATTTAAGGGGTTTTCTTTATTTTTACTATTTTCTACATCAAAACTATGAAATAACACATTGAATCATTTTGTAACCAAAAAAGTGTTAAACAAAGTTGCACACCTGTTGATTGAAATGCATTCCAGGTGACTACCTCATGAAGCTGGTTGAGAGAATGCCAAGAGTGTGCAAAGCTGTCATCAAGGCAATAGGTGGCTATTTGAAGAATCTCAAATATATATATAAAAAAAAAAACTTTTGGGTTACTACATGATTCCATATGTGTAATTTCCTAGAATGAGTAGGTGTGTCCAAACCTTTGACTGGTAATGTACATAGTAATCTGTTGAATATTAAATGGACATACTACTTTCCTCTGATCTCACTGTCCCTCCTCAGCTGACAGTGAGTCCTGAAGTCATCAGGGAAACAGACTCAGTTCAGCTGAGATGTCACACTTCTCAATCTGCCTCTGTGTCTCAGTGTAACTTCTACATAGAGGAAAGAAACCATTTCCAACATACTACATCCTGTCATCAGTCACTCACAGGGACCAAGCTGATTGAATGGGCAGGTCGTGGTCCAACCACCAAGGTCAACGTGAGATGTATCTACTATGCTGTAGAGATGTCTATCTACTCTCCTTACACTGACCCTGTCTCAGTCACTCTCCTGTGTAAGCGGGGTAGTTTATGTATTATTATACCCTAGTGTTTTTCTATTCTGGTCAAGTTAAATCCTGAATTTGTATTTTATTTTTTTATTTAACCTTTATTTATCTAATACATACACTAGGCTGCCTGGGGCGGCAGGTTGTGTAGGTTGTCCCCTAACTGGTCAGACCACCTGGCTCTCTGTCTTCCTCTTGGGCGTGGCCGGTTGGGGAATGGCTCCTTGAGGATGAGGGTAGGCAGGGAGCTACTGCCAGCTAATAACATTCTGACCCACAAACTAAAGACCACATTCCAATCCCAAAATGGTTGTAAATCTAGTGGGAGTTCACATCAGTGATCCAACAACTATACAGACACCCTCTACAGCAGGGAGACAAAGGGGGTTAGCTTTGGTAATGTGGAAGTATAGCTGTTGGAATGTCTTTCTCTGTAATTCTTTGTGTTGATGATGGAGGATGTTGATTAGAACACTTTACATTAGAAACCTTAAATCCTTTTGTTCACTGATATGAAACCAGTCTCAACACCAACACCTGGGAGCACTACCACAAGTAATAAAGTTTCTTTGTTGAACTGGTTCAGTGTTTAGATCGTATCTATGTGCTGTTTTGCTTCTGCTGTTAGATGACATGGGGACCTTATTCTAGGAAGCTGTAAACAACAATCACACCTTATCTGTCCTGGAAGACTTGATCACCTTATGAATTAGTCTGATCTCTATAATGAGGAGAAATATAATCTACCAGGGGTAGAAGCAATCTGTCCGTAGTGATTTTTATAGTCCTTCTTTGCCCACTTTGAAAGACAAGTCATAAAGTGTTTAGGGTTTAGAACAGTCAAGAGTTTAGATTACAGGCCTGTAAAATTAAGAGACCAACATTTTTATGTAAAACCTTATTCCTGTGTAATCGTATTGCTTCCCACTAGTTTCAACTGTTACTTCTACTTTGACCCCAGACACCACAGTGACACCAACTACCAGTAAGCAGACCCACTAAGATTAACTTAGTTTGCAAATACAATATTTCTGTTCACATTAATTCACTAAAGCTCTGACCGGTTTACTAATATATCTATTTATAGCTGCTTGTAATTTCATTCCAGATTTGTGTACTTTTAGTCCATCTGATTTGTAGGTAATGTGTAGTGTACTTCTCTCTTTCTGCTTATTGAAAGACCTTAGACATTACATTAATTTACATTTGTTCTTGTGTAATATGGGTAATCTCTTCTCACCAGGTTTGACCTCTCCTTTGACCCCCAGCACGGCAGTGAATCCTTTATCAGGTCTCTGAGTCATCTTTATCTAATTAGAAAATAGAAGTACAACAAATAGAATCTTCTACATGTTTTTTTTTCTTTCCCATCACAAATTTGCCTCATAACAAAAAGATGTTGATATTTGATTGATTCAAATCAACCCATTTAGATGTATTTTTGTTTAATCAGATCCAATGATTTGCTTTGCATCAGGGTCGACTGTTTGCTGTATTTTGACCAATGACACCCCAGCGAGTCCAACTGAAAGTAAGTATAGCCAATAGGTTTAACTTAGTTTGCTTAATATTTGTCTACTAAAGCATAAACCAGTTTTGCAAATATAGCCAAATGTAAATTCAGTCAAGGCTTTAGGATTAATCAAACAATTTGTCTCATTATAGAAATATGTACGTAACTCTGTTATTAAACTGTCTTTCTCTTGCATGTGCCCAGGAGGTCAAAGCTCCACAGAAAGGGATGCGGACTCAAACAGTCAAGAAAACATTCTGGGTAAGTATCCTTTTCTAGCTCTACATATGAGAACAGAGCTGTGCATATTTTCTCAGAAAAACAATAATAATGTCTCCAAGAGCTAATGACCTCTCCCGATGTCATCATGTCACCAAATAGTGGGGAAATTATGGCAGGCAGCAGTGGGTGTGGCTTCTGGAGTGGACGTGCTCCTGGTAGGATTGACAGCTGTCTGTCTCTGCAGGAGGACCAGTGAGTACATTCGATTCTGCATAACAAATCATTTTCAAATTTACCGTGCTGACATTAATGTAAGTGCCTTTGGTATGGGTTAATTTATCAACTCATTTTGGTCATATTGTATAGGGTAGACTATTTTCAATGTAATTAATTTAGCCTCATTTGATTTTCAGAGAAAAAACGTTCTCAGAGGTAAGAATTCCCCTTGTGAATATGATGCAGATTGTATCAACCTTTAGTTCTGTATTGTCCATGATGAGATGTTCTTACCACAACCTTCTTATACTTTTATGTTGTACAGACCTACAGCCAGACAGGATGATCACAGCCAATGTATGTTCCAAAACAAAATACATCAAACATACACACACATACGACTTACAGAACTATATACACGCATGTACAAACACTGTAATTTCATTTTCATTGTGTTTCTGTTGTAAATGATTTGGTGTCTATGGGAGCGGTGAGCAGCGGAATCATGGTGTAGAATATACATTACAGTGGTATCTGTACACATATACCCCTCTGACAGAGGAGGCTGGTGGGATGAGTTATAGGAGGATGGGCTCGTTGTAATGGCTGGAATGGAATTAATGGAACGAAGTCAAACAATTCAAACACATCAAAACTACGTATTTGACTCCGTTCCATTAATTCCACTTCAATGATTAAATTTTTTTTTACCTTCATTTATACAGGTTTTTCTCATTGAGATAACATCTATTTTCCAAGAGAGACCTGGGATGTTATCTCAATGAGCCTGTCCTCCTATAACTCCTCTCACCAGCATCCTCTGCCCTCTGATTCTCTGATCTGAGGATCAAGACCTTAATGTTACATTAGTAGTGCTTCAACATATGAATGTTCAAAGTATCAAACCAACAGCTGTATTTATGTACAGATTTATATGGTCATTTATAATTATTACCAAATAAGATGTTTTTCACCAGAAATAATTTCTTAATACATGAATTCATGTTAAACCTTGTAAATGTGTTCCTGAGTAGGTACAGAGTTTAGTCGTATAAACTATTTTTGGTCAAATAACCTATCTTGCATTGGATATGTGTACACCTCAGAATGACACAAAACCCACAAACACTTCCTGTGATACAAAGGAGGGTGCAGTCCATGTCACAAGTTAGAGAGTAGAATAGACAGACAGTTTGTTGGACTGTAGGATAAAGTCTCTCTCTTCTCTCCTTCTCCCTCTACTACAGGTGGATTCAGGAGATGTTGGAATCGATTCTCAGATCCCTTCTGTACTGTCCACGTTCATGCCCTCAGGTTTGTCCCTCAGAACTCAGGACCATCTGCAAGTGCACAGCTACTGTACATGCTTAAACTTTGGACCTATTTAAAAAAATAAAGGAGAGCCGCACACTCTAGGAGCTGAGATGCAAAAATATTTATGTCCAACGTTTCGAAAGACAAGCTGTCTTCATCAGGGTATAATGACAAACACTGCGGGATTACTCATTTATATAGTGTCAAAAGACACACACAGGTGTCTGGAATCATGGCCGGGTGTGGCCTGATATCATTGGTTAATTCTCATGTATTAAAATAGCATACAAAAAACATAAATGGATAGCGTACGATCATAGATACAATTAAGCTACATAAGCCTACAAACATTTACAAAAGCAAAATCACAATAATCACAAGAATGGCTTCAAATCAAAGTCCACGTTGAGACCGAAGGGAGCAAGAGTCTTTAAATTAAAGATCCAGGCAGCCTCTCGTTTTAACAATAAATTGTCGAGGTCACCCACTCTCCTAGGGAGGGTGACATGTTCGATGCCAAAATGTAACTCTGTGTTGTTGTATGTATCAAACTGCTTTGCTTTATCTTGGCCAGGTCGCAGTTGTAAATGAGAACTTGTTCTCAACTTGCCTACCTGGTTAAATAAAGGTGAAATAAAAAATAAATAAAAAATATAACGTAGAGACAAAATCGAGTGGTTTTCTTCCAAAAAGTGTGCCGCAACTGGGTAAGTCAAGTTTGTGCACCTAATGGTGCTACGATGCTCCGAGATACGTACTTTTAATTCGCGCTTTGTTTTACCCAAATACTTTTTACCACAAGGACAATCCTCTCCCTGAGAATACTTTGTTAGTTACTTTTGATGTTGAGTCGTTATACAGGATTTATACTATTGCAAGAGTTGGACCACGCAGTTGTGGGTGAACAGGGAGTACACGAGGGGACTCAACACACACCTCTGACGGGCCCCTGTGTTGAGGATCAGCGAGGCAGATATGTTGTTACCTACCCTTACCACCTGGGGATGGCCCGTCAAGAAGTCCAGGATCCAGTTGCAGAGGGAGGATTTTAGGCCCTAGGTACTTAGCTTAGTGATGAGCTTTAAGGGGAACTATGGTGTTGAACGCTGAGCTTTAGTCAACAAACAGCATTCTCACGTAGGTGTTTCTTTTGTCCAGGTAGTAAAAGGCAGTGGTAAAAATTGTGGAGGGGGTGACCTCGACAACGTATTGTTAAAACGAGAGGCTGCCTGGACCTTTAATTTAAAGACCCTTGCTCCCTTCGGTCTCAACGTGGACTTTGATTTGAAGCAATTCTTGTGATTATTGTGAGTTTGCTATTGTAAATGTTTGTAGGCTAATGTAGCCTAATTGTATCTATGATATTTTAATACATGATAATTAACCAATGATATCAGACACCTGTGTGTGTCTTTTGACACTATATAAACAAGTCATCCCGCAGTGTTTGTCATTATACCCTGATGAAGACAGCTTGCCTGTCGAAACGTTGGACATAAATATTTTTGCATCTGAGCTCCTAGAGTGTGCGGCTCTCATTTATTTTTTTACGTGTTCCACTCCGCTAGTCAGCACCTCGCCTAAATAGATGTGCGTTTCTTTCGACTCTAGATTAAACTGGACCTAACCATATCAACCATATCAAAACGCATATATGACACTTAAAACAGAAATGAACGTGTCAGAGCATCTGTGGAGCGTGAGAATAGAGCTGTAGATCTGCAGGGTGGTTTGTGTCATAAGGAGAAGTGTGAAATGACATCAAGCTCTGTTAGTTGCACTTCTTCTGTTTGGCTGTTAGTAACGTAATAGAGCAAACTCGACTAATTAACACACATGTGACACACATGTAATATACACATGATCCCCCCCAAACACACACTCATACATACATACACAACCTCTTAATCATGGAATTGTCTCTCTCTGTGATGTGCAGGTCCCTTTGATGTGGATACACAGGCATTTGCAAATGAACATGTAAGTACTGCACAAATGTGCTATTCATTGTATTATACAGTGGGGCAAAAAAGTATTTAGTCAGCCACCAATTGTGCAAGTTCTCTCACTTAAAAAGATGAGAGAGGCCTGTAATTTTCATCATAGGTACACTTCAACTATGACAGACAAAATGAGGAAAAATAATCCAGAAAATCACATTGTAGGATTTTTAATGAATTTATTTGCAAATTATGGTGGAAAATAAGTATTTGGTCAATAACAAAAGTTTATCTCAATACTTTGTTATATACCCTTTGTTGGCAATGACAGAGGTCAAACGTTTTCTGTAAGTCTTCACAAGGTTTTCACACACTGTTGCTGGTATTTTGGCCCATTCCTCCATGCAGATCTCCTCTAGAGCAGTGATGTTTTGGGGCTGTCGCTGGGCAACACGGACTTTCAACTCCCTCCAAAGATTTTCTATGGGGTTGAGATCTGGAGACTGGCTAGGCCACTCCAGGACCTTGAAATGCTTCTTACGAAGCCACTCCTTCGTTGCCCGGGCGGTGTGTTTGGGATCATTGTCATGCTGAAAGACCCAGCCACGTTTCATCTTCAATGCCCTTGCTGATGGAAGGAGGTTTTCACTCAAAATCTCACGATACATGGCCCCATTCATTCTTTCCTTTACACGGATCAGTCGTCCTGGTCCCTTTGCAGAAAAACAGCCCCAAAGCATGATGTTTCCACCCCCATGCNATGGTAGGCTTTGTTACTTTGGTCCCAGCTCTCTGCAGGTCATTCACTAGGTCCCCCCGTGTGGTTCTGGGATTTTTGCTCACCGTTCTTGTGATCATTTTGACCCCACGGGGTGAGATCTTGCGTGGAGCCCCAGATCGAGGAAGATTATCAGTGGTCTTGTATGTCTTCCATTTCCTAATAATTGCTTCCACAGTTGATTTCTTCAAACCAAGCTGCTTACCTATTGCAGATTCAGTCTTCCCAACCTGGTGCAGGTCTACAATTTTGTTTCTGGTGTCCTTTGACAGCTCTTTGGTCTTGGCCATAGTGGAGTTTGGAGTGTGACTGTTTGAGGTTGTGGACAGGTGTCTTTTATACTGATAACAAGTTCAAACAGGTGCCATTAATACAGGTAACGAGTGGAGGACAGAGGAGCCTCTTAAAGAAGAAGTTACAGATCTGTGAGAGCCAGAAATCTTGCTTGTTTGTATGTGACCAAATACTTATTTTCCACCATAATTTGCAAATAAATAAATTAAAAATCCTACAATGTGATTTTCTGGATTTCTTTTTCTCATTTCGTCTGTCATAGTTGAAGTGTACCTATGATGAAAATTACAGGCCTCTCTCATCTTTTTAAGTGAGAGAACTTGCACAATTGGTGGCTGACTAAATACTTTTTTGCCCCACTGTATTATATTGTTATATTATTATATATAGCATTGTTTTAACAGACAGACTGACTCGAGGATACAAGTATCTCTCTTTCTCTCACTGTGTTGTATGACTTTCAGTTTAAGATTGGTGTTACATCCTCATAAAATACCCCTTATGAATTACATTGACTGTACTGTAGATTCGAAGCCTTAAAGTGAATCTGTTTATTTTCTCTAGTCTGATACGTACCACGTATACAACTCAATCCCCGACAGACCAGCAACCTCAGCCCAGCCGGATGGGTTGTACAGTCTTCTGCAGACACACTGACACTACACCTCTGGCTTTCTGTAGCTATGTCTCAAACAAATGTCTCAATCTCACACAAATACATTCTTTCTCACACGACATCCTTTGTTTATCACACATCCAGTTACTGTAAATAAGTTGCTTAACATGTAATATTTACACTGTATTACACATGGACAACTAGTTTCTGTGACATGTCAATCCATAATATCTGTTACTGTGATAATATTTTTATTTTGGGTTTTTTGGAGGGGTCCGGGGCATACTCCCCTTTGAGCATTTTTCTAATTTCTTCCCCCTAGTAAATGATAAATTTACTGTATTTATGTATATTATGTTGACTGTGTTATACCTCCTTTCATAATGGTTGGATACAATTAATTTCCTATTGGGCAAAACATAATCCAAAACACAACCAAAACAAACTGCAAATGCATCCAACAAGTTTGTTGAGTCACAAGCTTGATGTATTTAATGGGTGCAAAGTATATAGAACCAAAATACAAAATGTTTTAAAGTAGTCATACACTATAAAGGAATTTGTCCAAATATTTATTACTTTTTGAAATGGGGGGACTATATACATTAAAGTGCTTTTATATCTAAATGGTTAAACATACAATGCCTTCAGCAAGTCTTCACACCCCTTGACTTTTTCCAAATTTTTTTGTGTTACAGGCTGAATTTAAAATGTATGAAATAGAGATTTTTTTGTCACTGGCCTACACACAATACCCCATAATGTCAAAGTGGAATTATGTTTAAAAAAAAAAAAAAAAAAAAAAAAGGGTAGGTTGCAAAATCGAATCCCCGAGCTGACAAGGTAAAAATCGTTCGCTCTGCCCTGAACAAGGCAGTTAACCCACTGTTCCTAGGCCGTCATTGAAAAATAACAATTTGTTCTTAAACGACTTGCCTAGATAAACGAAATAAAAATAAATCATGTCAAAGGGGAATTATGTAAAAAGTAAAGTATCAATGAGTATTCAACCCCTTTGTTATGGAAATCCAAAATAAGTTCAGAAGTAACATTTTGCTTAACAAGTCGCATAATACGTTGCATGGACTCACTCTGTGTGCAATAATAGTGTTTAACATGATTTTTTAATTACTACCTCATCTCTGTACCCCACACATACAATTATCTGTGAATTTCAAACACAGATTCAACAAAAAAAAAACAGGGAGGTTGTCTAATGCCTCACAAAGAAGGACACTTATTAGTAAAAAAAGCAGACATTGAATATCCCTTTGAGCAAGTTGAAGTTATTAATTACACTTTGGATGGTGTATCAATATACCCAGTCACAACAAAGATACTGGCAACATTCCTAACTTAGTTGCTGGAGAGGAAGAAACCCACTCAGAGATTTCACTGGTGACTTTAAAACAGTTACAGAGTTTAATGACACGCAGCCGCACCTTCTCCACGCTGCTCTTCGTCGTCCTCCTCGCCTTCCTGTGGAGGAACTGGGAGGTCATCTCACAGTACCTGGATCGCTTCCTGCTGTCCCCGAGTTGACCTACAGGGGGGGAATCTCTTAATGAGTGACGAAGGGAGGCGACGGCAGGGCGGGGCTCCCTGAACAATGAGGGACAGAGGCGGGGCCTGGGGTGAGGGGGGGTGACTAACTAACAAACCCATACACTGCCTCTGATGCATGTGGTGGAGCCAGGCCAGGACAAAGGGCTTAGTGGAAAGGAGGAGGAGGAGGAGGAGCCAGGAGATCTGCACACTTATTTCTCTCGCTCTCTCCAAGCAGTGAAATTGTTTACACGTGGAAGACGTTTTCTTACTTTAGAATTGATTCAAGTGGTATTGAATTTGTTACTTCTTGTTATTTCAGTCACTATTGCAGATGCTTGAGGGCTTCTCTTGTGCCAGGATTGGGAAGGTAAACAGCTGGCATGTTGATGATCCACAAGGCTAGTGACTTTATCCTTTTTTCGCTCTCCTTTTCTCCATCCCCAAAATCTCTCTTCCTTTTCTCTCTTTAACCTTAACATCTCTCCTTTCTCCCTTTTCTTACTCGCAATATGTTCTCTTCCATGTTTATCTTCTTCTGCACCTCTTCTCAATCACCCCTCTTCTCAATCACCCCAGTCTTTGCCCATTTCACCAAATCGCTCTTCTTTCTGGGAGGATTGATGTGACTAGCAACAGTGCGCTGCTGTGGACAAAATCTAATTTATCACTGGATCAAGCAAGTGATGGGTTCTTGACTTGTTTCTATTGGACGTGCTAAACGCGACGTTGGGCCTGATTGGATCAGGACTGAGTCGGAATATGCTCTGCTTGAAGCCCCGCACTCTTGGCCTGGCCTGTTGGATCTGCCCCTGCTGAGACTATAAACTAATCTATAAACTGAATGAACATACTTGAAGAGCTGTGAAACTGCGCAGACTTTCAGTGCTTCCGTACTGTTTCTATTACTGACAATGAAACATCAATATATATTTTTTTACAAATAAACATGCGGTTTTAAAAATGAAGGATTGAGTCAACATCACCCAGTTTCTATTTCAACCTCATGTTTTTGATGTGTAGCAAATATATTGACAAGCTAGTCGAGCTCTAACAATGTCCTCAAAGATGGAAGGCAGCCGAGACCTTTCTAGCCAATGAGTGCAGATAAGTGTGACCGTGTCATAGATAGGCCTCATCTGTGCCGTATAGCATCTGTGACAGCTTCAATGGCGTTGCCTATGCTCTCCATTTTAAAGTATTCAATTTCCTTCAATGGCAGATTTCTCTTAACTCGTTGGAATTCCCACCCTGTTGACTATGTTAAAATAGTGTAAGCTCTCCATGGCAATGTCTATGCTAAAATGGGTTATCCATAAGTATCACAACAGGCACAACTCCAATATAAAGTAGTTTTTTTTCAGTTGCAGAAATGCCACATGCGTCCACAACCTAACAATTACAAAACTTGGATTCGATCAAATAACCCCCACGTAGCAAATTGGCAAGTATATTTGTTGACCAAATTCAACTCATTGACCTCCATACGAATTGCTCACGTCGTGGACAGATTCTGGGCAGAGTAAATCCTTGCTCCGCTTCTGTCCGTGTATCCTTTTTCAAATCCAGGCCTTGAGGTCCACAGCATTAATGATTTATTCTTCTCCTTAGGGGTGGTTGAGTAAAAGCTGGTTAAACTTCCAGGGAATAAAGAACCCGAGCACCTGTGGACCGCAATGCTCTGGTTTGGGTACCTTTGAATAGCAAACTGAAGACCCAATTAGTTATTGCACCCCCTTGTGGACAAACGGAATTGGTACAACATGTTGCATTGCACAATTTTGGGCACTGATCCATAACAGAATAGTTTTGAATAATTTCCCATAGCTTCATAGTAAATGGGAAATGTTTGTTTTGAGATGGTTAGTTCTAACAGTACAGAAAGACTGCAACAGCAAAATACCAATATCAGGGCCGTCCCTCAGGAGACTGGTACCAAGATGTCATGTCCAGTGTGCCGAAGTGTTCCAGGCTCAGATTGGTCTCAACCATCTGCACACTCACTGTACCAGATTATCCCAATGAATCGTGTCATGGTCATCAACCTATGATGTACGAACAACAAAGAAAACACAGCCATCAATATTTTCCAGGACAGGGGAGTCACTGTACTAGTGACACAATTAATCTGTCAGAAGAGGGTACTGATTAAGCAGGTGTAAGAAACAAGAACTTAACAGCTTTATTTATATATATATAAATTCAGCAAAAAAGAAACGTCAGTTTTTCAGGACCCTGTTTCAAAGAATCATGCCCAGGGTCCCTGCTCATCTGCGTGAACGTCCCTTAGGCTTGCTGCAAGGAGGCATAAGGACTGCAGATGTTGCCAGGGCAATAAATTGCAATGTTCGTACTGTGAGACGCCTAAGACAGCACTACAGGGAGACAGGACGGCCAGCTGATCGTCCTCGGAGTGGCAGACCACGTGTAACAACACCTGCACAGGATCGGTACATCCGAACATCACACCTGCAGGACAGGTACAGGATGGCAACAACTGCCCAAGTTACACCAGGAACGCACAATCCCTCCATCAGGGCTCTGTCCGCAATAGGCTGAGAGAGGCTGCACTGAGGGCTTGTAGACCTGTTGTAAGGAAGGTCCTCACCAGACATCACCGGCAACAATGTCGCCTATGGGCAAAAACCCACCGTCACTGGACCAGACAGGACTGGAAAAAAGTGCTCTTCACTGACGAATCGCGGTTTTGTCTCACCAGGGGTTTGTTGAAAGAATGCGCGCTACACTGAGGCCTGTACTCTGGAGCGGGATCGATTTGGAGGTGGAGGGTCCATCATGGTCTGGGGCGATGTGTCACAGCATCATCGGGCTGAGCTTGTCTTTGCAGGCAATCTCAACGCTGTGTGTTACAGGGAAGATATCCTCCTCCCTCACGTGGTACCCATCCTGCAGGCTCATCCTGACATGACCCTCCAGGATGACAATGCCACCAGCCATACTGCTCGTTCTGTGTGTGATTTCCTGCAAGACAGGAATGTCAGTGTTCTGCCATGGCCAGCGAAGAGCCCGGATCTCAATCCCATTGAGCACGTCTGGGACCTGTTGGATCGGATGCTGAGGGCTAGGGCCGTTTCCCCAGAAATGTCTGAGAACTTGCAGGTGCCTTGGTGGAAGAGTTGGGTAACATCTCACAGCAAGAACTGGCAAATGTGGTGCAGTCCATGAGGAGATGCACTGCAGTACTTATTGCAGCTGGTGGCCACACCAGATACTGACTGTTACTTTTGATTTTGACCCCCCCTCCCTTCGTTCAGGGACACATTATTCAATTTTTGTTAGTCACATGTCTGTGGAACTTGTTCAGTTCATGTCTATTTTTGAATCTCATATTCATACATATATTTAAACAGTTTGCTGAAAATTAACACAGTTGACAGTGGAAGGACATTTATTTTTTTGCTGAGTTACCTATATATAAACTTGCATCAGTGAATCATTAAACATCTTTACAAACCCCTAGCTACCATCAACACTTCTCTACAGGAAAAGTGGAGATTACATTTTACTGCAGCTAGGTCTACACTTTAATGCCACAAACAAGAAGTACAAAAAACATCTTTATTTAAAAACATACAAAGTGGATAAAAGGAGTGCAGTCACTCTGCTGCTGCCCCCTTGCCTCATTTCCCTGTGGTTTTAGCTTCAGGAGCAGCATTGTCCCATTCATCACCCTCTGCAGGCTTCTGGAAAGCTTTGGCCTTTGCACCCTTCTTTGCTGCCCCTTCACCCTTGGTAGTCTTCTGTGCTTTGGGTTGATCCTCAGTTGTCCCCTCTGCCACTTTGTCCTCTTCGACTTGGGCTTCTTAGCAGGGGCCACCTTGGAAGCAGATGCTTTCGCTGCCTTCTTGAGTTTTGCATCCTGAAAGATGAAAATGACAGGTTTGCAATACAATCACCCATTTAAATTTAGAGATTCAATTTAACCATGATGAAGCCCAAATAGGGAACAGTACACATGACAAAAGTATTACAAAAAAAGTCCCTATACACCAAAACCACTTGAACAATGCCAATAGTCAGAACATAACTGACTAGAGATTTGGCTAGAGATTTAAGTCAGTATGTTGGCAGCAGCCACTCAATGTTAGTGGTGGCTGTTTAACAGTCTGATGGCCTTGAGATAGAAGCTGTTTTTTAGTCTCTCGGTCCCAGCTTTGATGCACCTGTACTGACCTCGCCTTCTGGATGATAGCGGGGTGAACAGGCAGTGGCTCGGGTGGTTGTTGTCCTTGATGATCTTTTTGGCTTTCCTGTGACATCGGATGGTGTAGGTGTCCTGGACATTGAGCTACATTATATTAAACAGAAACCCATGTTCAATATGTTTGTCATATAATGTTGACTTATATAATAAACACACCACTTTATATTCAAAACTGGTGCCATAAAGTTTGGCTCATTTGGCAGGTAAGCTACTATCACATTCAGAAAACATTCCATTCACCTTGGAACACATTTTTCTTGATTTAATGACTTTGGTTAACAAAGCCTAGTTGCCACAAGTAGCCTATTAAAGTAACTGTGTTTATTCTGTTAATTCGTACCCAAATAATGTTGTGGACTCATCCTGTAAAGTGATACGTTTGATGCCTGAGCTCTGAGGCATGCGTTGAAAGCGCAGTGTGCCGATGCCCGTATCAATTTATCAGAAGCACGTGATCAATGACGTCCAAAGCTTCGTTTCGTCGGACAACCACCTGATTGGTAGAAGACAAAAAGGCTACACTGCACACACACTATGGGGTGTGCGACATAATCTATAATATTTTGGCTTCTCTATATTCTTTCGACCAGCAGGTGCCACTAGTGTGCACTTGATCAAAGCCTTGAGTAACTAACCTATTTCAGACAATTAGATGGAAAATCTCAGGGCTCCAGGAAGCGTTGTTTCCCCATCACTAATCCTATACTTGTATTTGTAGCCAAAGCATAACTTGAAAAAAAAACACAAAAAAAACACTTAAACTTGTAACACAAAACACAGACAGTTTCGATAATGCTTGCCATTTCCTCATTGAACATTATATCATGTTGGCTCATTGGCTGAGCTGGCCAATCAGCAGTATACTTGATTTAATATTTTTTGTAACAGGTATATGCCCACACCATTCTGTTGTTGGGGTATGCCCAGGGCAGGTTTAACAAAGGGGCTTCCCGGGGCTGAAGCCCCTGAGCCCAGAAGGCAGAAAAAAAGTCACACATATATATATAAACATTATGCAGTACATATTAGATAAGTAGTATATATTTTTACTGCAACCGCAAACCACAGGAGGATTCAGGAGCCCGCTCTCAATGAGTGTAGACAGCTTCCTGCTGCCACTCTGCTAATCATCAGATGGGAGGAGGAGAGGTATGGGCCCCATGTGGGTAAATGGGGGCCCTGCCTTGATTGGGTAACTGAAAAAATTAACGGCATAATAACTAAATGTGACTGGTCAATTATGTGAGTCAGGGGCTGGGCCCAAGAGTCAAAAAAACAAACAACTTATTTTATATCCAACCAGGGAGCCTGTTCTCAATGTTCAAAATAAACCAGAGAACATATTTAGCCAGAGGATCAATAGTTTCTCAAAAATAACTGAATTAAATGTTATCACAAGAGCATGCAGGTAACTGCCAAAATAAAGGAAACGTCAACAAAGTGTCTTAAAAAGTGTGTTTGGCCTCCATCAGCTGCAAGAACAGCTTCAATGCGCCTTCGCATAAATTCTACAAATTGACCTAAACCATGGCAGGAAAACGCACCCCACACACCATAAACTTTGTGTCCCTCATTTACTCAATTGTTTCCTTTATTTTGGCAGTTACTGGTTGCCTACAGTCGGGAAGGCTGCCATTTGGGCAGCATGCATGCCACATGTACAGCTTGTTGTGTTGTGGCCATAGACATAATACATAGATCTTTGGAACCTCTTACCCTTGCAATTTGAGTGGTAACTCATGGGTACACTAGAAATGGCTGTCAGTCCTGATTTGAACAGGAACTGCCATAAATGGATTATATGTATATGGTTGGTTGCAGCTGTCTGTTTGCACATTTCAAATACAAATCGCGGGAAAAACAGTTTGGAAAGCAAATACCTACTGCTGAAAATAGTAGACTGTCTGTAGAACCAATATAATTCTCAACTCACAATTTGTAGTGACCAGCAGCACTTTTTTCAAAGCAGCTTATCTTGAGATAGGCAATTGCCAAGAGGAGCGCATTGGCCATCACCGTGAGTAGTAGCCTATGGCTTCATCATTACGTTGAGTCAGTGTGCCACTGGAAATTGTATCTAATTGCCCTAATTATAAATAAAAAACACAATTCAAACAGGAAAGCTGCATTAACATACTCAATTACAATTTTCTGGAAGGAAAACCATTTCCCTCATATTGTAAATTATAGGTCATGTTTCATAGAAATCTGGAAACACTGGGCATTGACTTTAAGAAGATTTAGACATGCATGGGTCACTTACCAGAAACCTCCTCTGTGCGCCTTTTGCTATCGAGTTGGTGTCCTCACAAATACCCCGCCCTCGATTCCTTTTTTCAGGGTCTTGCGTGTCATGTACTTCAACCTCACCTGGTCCACAGATGGATATTTCTCTGTTATGTAGCCCCGAATGGCCTGCGAGGAGACCCGCGTTCGAGAGTCCAACTCCTTCAGCGCTTCTTTAACCATCACCATGGTAGGTGAATGAAGAGGGGTTTTCCGTGCCACAGCAGGTGCTTTGCTGGATTCTAACAATGAAATGGACAAATGTATCAACCGCAATCTAACCAAATAGCCGTAAAATTAGGCTACTCAAATTGGCCTTAACCGCACATGGTTTTACAAACCTGATTTAGCTTTCCCGACACTTTCATATTTTTTGGGCACGTCAGAAGATGAAGTTACTTCTTTGGTGGCTGCTGCTTTTTTTTAGGTGGCATGATCAAACGGTTAATCTCAAAGTTAGGCTATATAGAACGTGAGTTTAAAAACAGCAACTGCATTCTCAGCCTACACACTTTCAATGGTATGCACTTCAAGCAAAGGACGCGGTTTACCTGAACAGGTGCTGACATTTAAGTTCCAGTTAGAGCGTTAAAAGTAAACTGATCAGTCCGAGTAGTGTGAACTCGCTTCTTCTTCTCTCCTCCCATCCTTCCTTCCGTTCTTTCCTTCCTTTTCCTGCGCTTATCAGTTTACCTTCACTACTCAGGCATATTATTAAACATGACTCACCAAACATAAATGAAATATGAAAACACGTCTACATTTAGAGATCATAAAACACTCAACCACAAATGCAGGGTTTTTGTAGTTAAACTTTGTGCCGCTGTCAAAAACTTAAAACAAAAAGTCGAGGATAAATATTTTTCTCATACAGACAAGTTAGTTTGTTGGTTTTAAAAATGGATTTGTCGGCAATAATGGGACGAAATAATATATGTTAAAGACCTAAAATGACTCTGAATGTTCAGATTCCTTGTCCTCTGCAACATAACATTAGCCCACAGTTGCCATATGAGACATCTGTGGTTTTCCAAGTATCACATCTACTTTTCTATTAAAACATTTATTCTTTGTCCCAGTCACAGCCACCATCTTCTGTGAAGTCAGACTAACAGTATGTATGTAGCTCTCTAAAAAACTGCATTGTTCATCCCTGATATGGCTGGTCATCTGTTTTTGCTCATCTTCCTTTTCGGTGAGTTATTTTTCCATTCCAAGTTCCATCATCTGTTAGTGCTACAGGATATTCCATTCTTCTTTCCCCTCTATTAGTCTTTATTTACTTTAGGAACTCTTAATATTTCAAAATGTTATGGTTATAATAAGTGTGTCTTATTCCATTGATCATCCTATTGATTTATATTTCTCTGTCATTATTTTACATTTTGTTCAGATAAGATTGACCAGTGCTTGATAACATGGCTGTGAATGCATTACAGGTTATTCTGCTTCGCCAACTTGTGTAAAGTGTTCCCATCTCATGTTTTCTTATTTTTCATAATTGCAAAAAGAGCATGATAATGACCCCTTTTGTTATGTCTAGATACCTTCCAGTACATCAAAGCCAATGGTCAGTATCATTATTATGAATTTAAGCTTCAATTTGTAACTTTTTGGGCTACCAGACAAAACAACGGGTTACCAAAATATTCAAATAATGATTGACATATTTTCAATAAAAACCTTATTTTTATATGTTGAATGGGCGCAGATGGCGTGGCTTTCGTTCTGCAAACAAGAGTCACGCGCATCTGTACGTAACGTCAGTGTGTCTGCACTGGAAAGTATGGAACACCATTTGGGTCTTTGCATTTCAAAAAAATACACGTGAGATAACACTGTTTGATGCGTCAAATAACCAATTAGGACCTGGATATGACTGTACATCACATAATAATTTAACACGTTTGTTACTTTTTTACTTAGTTATTAGAGATTGATTACACTATCACTTATATTTCATATCTCACAGCAATTTACCAATATGTATGATGCTGGTAAAGCTGTCATGCGCACCTGCCGCTGCAGCTCAAGCGCAGACACACTTCCCCAAGCTCTGGGACAGTTCTGGTCAGAAAAAAATACATCACTTCCGTTGTTTGGCTGTGTCCGTAAAGCAACGTTCGAAAATGAGCATATGTCCTGGTGGAAGGATGGAAAATAAAACTAGTTTACTCAGAACAATAATACGTCTTTAATGAAATACATAATTTTTTGTTTAAATGTTGGCAGCCGTTTTACAAAAGTAAAATGCCCATAGAAGCCAAGGATTATTGTGTGATAACTCCCTCCTAAGGACTGTTCCTGGCACGGGTTCTCATTGTTTATTGCTTAAATAGACATCAGTGTCTTCATTGTTTTTCTCTTTCAATCTCATATAATATTAAGTGGTACATTATCTGTATGAGTAGTTAAACACTGAAAATTAATTTATAATTACATTTAAAAAGACACTCCATCATCCCTCTGATCTCACAGATCTTCCTCAGCCCAGTCTAACAGTGATTCCTGCAGTCATCAAAGAGAGAGACTCAGTTCAGCTGAACTGTCAGACTCCTCCATCTGTCTCTGAGTGTTACTTCAAAATGAATGGGAAAGTGGAATTCACCCTACCATCACCCTGTCAACAGACACTCACAGGAACACTACTGGTGAGGTGGACAGGTCAGAGTTCACCAGCTGAGGTCAAAATACAATGTCAGTACAGTGCTACAGGTTCACAGTTTAGATCCATATACAGTGAGCCTTCAACAGTCACAATTCAGGGTAAGAAGATTTGTTTGTATGGTTGTAAACAATGTACTGTTGGCCATGATTACCATGTTCCTCTTGTGATATGTTATCATGTCATAAGCTATTACATGAAACAATCAAGGACTATATTATCTCCTTAATTTCCCATACTGTCGCTGCATGAGGTAATGGACTCAAGATCTTTAAGTCTGAAATAACAAGGAGGGATTAGGCTATCAGTAAATTTCTCAAAACCACAAAATGCTAAATGTTAAATTCCCCTATTCTCACAGACATTCCTCAGCTGACAGTGAATTCTACAGTCATCAGAGAGACAGAATCAGTTCAGCTGAGTTGTGAGACTCCTCCATCTCTCCATGTGTCTCACTGTTACTTCTACATAGAGGGGGAGAAGAATCTTCCAGACTCATCGTGTACTCAGACAATAACAGCAATTGAGCTGCTGAAGAGGTCAGGTCCAACATTTCCACCTGTGGTCAAAGTGACGTGTTACTACACTGTACGGAATTCTCACACATCTCCTTTAAGTAACCCTGTCTCAGTCACTGTTCAGGGTAAGTAGGTGGTTTATACAATGATACACTTCACTGTTATACCGTATTAATTATGCTTGTTCTGAAAATTTGATCTTCTGTTGTATTTCCTAAACGTCTTCATTTCACATAATGGTAGGATTTACTGTACAAACATTACTTTGTACAAACATAAATGCTGACATAGTTGAACATTTTATTAATGAATTTTCCATACAGTTACTATGTATGGATTACTTGTAATGTTTTTTAAATGCAACTTTCAAAGAGACTCACCTCCTCCCAGGCTGACAGTGAGTTCTACAGTCATCAGAGATAGAGACTCAGTTCAGCTGAGCTGTCAGACTCCTCCATCTGTCTCTGTGTATCAGTGTTACTTCTACACAGAGGGGAGAGATCCTAAACACTCACCCTGTACACGTTCACTCACGGTGACTGAGCTGCTCTCGTGGGCAGGTCAAAGTTCATCTGCTGAGATCAAACTGAGATGTTTTTACACAGTAGAAACTCACTATCCATCGATGTACAGTGGTTCTGTCTCTCTTACTATTCTTGGTAAGAAATTATTATTCAGATTGTCTTGAATGATTCCGTTAAAATCACAATCACATCCAATGTCATTTCAAAATAGTTGTTGTGACAATAAATATTTTAAATGTATGTTTCAAAAGTAGAGTTCTAAGATCCCACGGCAAACAACCACAGAGACGGGCCAAAGTACAATCAAAGGTTCTTTATCATCTCAGCTTTACACAGTAAGACACAGTATCACTATGGCCCTATTAGAAATGTATAAATAGGCTGGGATTTAGGGCTGTAGGCTAACTAGAAGCAAGGAGCCAAACTAACACAG
Source organism: Hucho hucho (assembly GCA_003317085.1). NCBI lineage: Eukaryota > Metazoa > Chordata > Actinopteri > Salmoniformes > Salmonidae > Hucho > Hucho hucho. The sequence continues at coordinate 575,061 of QNTS01000653.1, forward strand.
CAGATGATTCCCGATCGGTGGCCAATGTTCATTTGGGTCTTTCCGAGCAGGGTATGTTCGTTCGGTTCTACCCGAGCAGGTTTAGTTTGGCTCTACCCGAACAGAGTTTGGCTCTTCCTCCCGAGCAGGGATTGTTAGTCGATGGCTGGTCTGGTAGTCGATTGCTGGTTTGGTGTTCAATGGTAGGTCGCCTTCTGGCCCTCGCTCCGCACCGGCCCAGCTGCGTGGTAGTGTTGGGTGTAGCCTCGCAGCTGCGTCAGGCGTGTCCCCCGTGTCTGTAGTCGTTAGGGACAGAAAACATACAATTAGAGCATGTACTAGCCAACAATTGGGGTCACACTCACACAAGCACTTTCCTTAAGTAGTGCTCTAGAGAGCGTTGTGATTTGTGTCTTTCCTACAGCAGGGGACCAGCGGAGAAGAGCAGCGAGTCGGTCGAGAGGTCCCTGGTTCAGCTCCTTTTAACTCTAGTTCTGGGGCGTATTTAGCAATTAGTTTGGGGAGGGAGGAGGTGATAGCGAATTGGCAACAGCTGTTTTAATGTCACTTTAGGCCATGCTAATCTGTGGAATCACAGCACACCATACAAGCAAAATAGTCCATGCGATTCAATTTTATTTAAAACATGAGAATGTAAAGATTTAAGTGAAAGGCAATCATTGTAAACACACAGCACACATGATTAAATGGCACTCATAAATAGGAATGATATCAAATAAGACATGCTGATAAGTAATATAAAGAGAATGGCAGGCTCTAGTTTACTAAGAGTCAGTGTCACTTGTGACATATACATTACATTCAAATAGAGTAATGCAAAAAAGGAGTCTCTGTCCTTTCCTAACAGATCCAAAACCAGACATTACAGTCCATTTTGATGAGTACTTCAACATCATCTGTTTGATTCCTGGATCTGTCAGTCCTGACACCACCTGTAACCTGTATGTTGGAGAGGAGAGTCAACCATCCTTCACAGCAAAGATCAAGAAGAGAAAAGCCACCTCAGCATCCAACCAGACGTTCTGTCATTTCACTCCAAAACATAGTGACCTGATCAGTGGTCTACAGTCAGTGAGGAGGAAGGAGGTGAGCTGTGACTACAGAGTGAGATCAGGACCAAACTCTCTCTCACAACGCAGTGATGGGTACAGCTTTACAGGTGAGTCATTATATATACAGTAAGAATCTATCAGTGCTGCAGGTCTTCATGATCTGACTCACTTTGATTTTAGCATCTTCTTAGTATGACTATATTCATTCTGACCCACAAACTAAATACCACATTTCAATCCCCCAAATGTTTTTAGATCTGGTGGGAGTTCACATCAGTGATCCAACAACTATACAGACACCTTCTATAGCAGGTAGGCTACACATTTATGCTTTTATAGTGGCACTGCTGTTATTTTAAAGCAAAGCAAGTTTCAGCAATAAGAATAGTTGTGTTAATGTGTAAATGAAGCTGTTCTGTTAGATAATTAAGCTGTTCTATAGATATGACACCAGCCTCAACACCAATGCCTGGGATCATCAGCACAAGTAATAGAATTTCTGTGTTCATCTAGTCGAGTGTTTAGATTGTATCTATGAGCTGTTAGGCTTCTGCTGTTAGACAACATGGTATCCTTATTCTAGGAAGCTGTCAACAACAATCAACACCTTATCTGTCCTGAAAGACTTGATCACCTTATGAATTGGTCTGATCTCTATAATGAGGAGAAATATAATCAACCAGGGGTAGAAGCAATCTGTCCATAGTGATTTTTATAGTCCTACTCTGCTCACTTTGAAAAGACAAGTCATGAAGGTATTTCAAAAGGCCAACACCATGTTAGTCATTAATACGATCATGAATAAAATGCTAATTTCATTAATATGTGTTTTCTCAGTGGGTTTGACTCCAGGTCCTAGATCTACTTTGCCGCCCAGTACGACAGTGAGTCCTACAGAAGGTGTGTTGGGCCTCTAAATGACCATCTCTGCAAATATCAATTGTACAGCCAAGAGTTTAGATTACGGGCCTGTAAAATTAAGTGATCAAAATGTGAATGTAAAACCTTATTCTTGTGTAATCATATTGCTTCCCACTAGTTTCAACCGTTACTTCTACCTTTACCCCAGACACCACAGTGACACCAACTGCCAGTAAGTAGATCCACAAATTTTGACTTATACAAATACAACATCTTTGTTCACATTAATTGACTAAAGCTCTGACCGGTTAACTAATAGATGTATTCATAGCTGCTTGTAATTTCAGTCCAGATTTTTAAACACTTTTAGCCCATCTGATCTGTAGGTAATGTGTAGTGTACTTCTCTCTTGCTGCTTACTGAAAGACCTTAGATATTACATTAATTTACATTTGTTCTTGTGTAATATGAGTTATCTCTTCTCACCAGGTTTGACCTCTCCTTTGACCCCCAGCACGGCAGTGAATCCTTTATCAGGTCTCTTAGTCATCTTTATCTAGTTAGAAAATAGAAGTACAACAAATAGAATAGCTTTATCTTCTCCATGTTTTTGCACGTTTTTTTCCCATCACAAATTTTCCTCATTACAGAAGAGGTTGATATTTGATTGAATAAAATAAACCCATTTAGATGTATTTTTGTATAAACAGATCCAATGATTTGCTTTGCATCAGGGTCGACTGTTTGCTGTATTTTGACCACTGACACCCCAGCGAGTCCAACTGAAAGTAAGTACAGCCAATAGGTTTAACTTAGATTGCTAAATATTTTAGTCTATTAAAACATAAACCAGTTTTGCAAGTATAGCCAAATGTGAATTCAGTGAAGGGTTTAGGATTAATCAAACAATTTGTCTCTGTTTTTAAACTGTCCTTCTCTCTTGCATGTGCCCAGGCGGTCAACGCTCCACAGAAAGTGAAGTGGAATCAAAGAAAGCATTCTGGGTAAGTATCCTTTTCTAGCTGTCTTTTCTCACACATATGAAAACAGAACGGTTTTCTTAGAAGAACAATAATGTGGTCCAAGAACTAATGACCTCTCCTGATGTCATCATGTCAATAAATGGTGGCACAATTATGGCAGGCAGCAGTGAGTGTGGCTTCTGGAGTGGGAATGTTCCTGGTAGGATTGACAGCTGTCTGTCTCTGCAGGAGGACCAGTGAGTACATTTGATACTGCGTAAAAAATCATTTTGCAAATTTACCCTAATGACATTAATGTAAGTGCCTTTGGCATGGGTTAATTTATCAACTCATAATGATGATATTGTATAGGTTAGACTATATTCAATATAATTAATTTAGCCTCATTTGGTTTTTCAGAGAAAACCAATTCTCAGAGGTAAGAATTCCCCTTGTGAATATGATGCAGATTGAATCAAACTTTAGTTCTGTATTGTCCATGAGATGTTCTTACCACAACCTTCTTATACTTTTATGTTGTACAGACCTACAGCGAGACAGGATGATCACAGCCAATGTATGTTCCATACAAAATATATCGAACATACACACATACGACTTACAGAACTATATACACGCATGTACAAACACTGTAATTTCATTTTCATTGTGTTTCTGTTGTAGATGATTTGGTGTCTATGGGAGCAGTGAGCAGCAGAGTCATGGTGAGTATTCTACATTACTGTGGTATCTGTACACATATACCCCTCTGACAGAGGAGGCTAGTGGGATGAGTTATAGGAGGATGGGGTCATTGTAATGGCTGGAAGGGAATTCATGGAACGGAGTCAAACAAATCAAACACATCAAAACTACGTGTTTGACTCCGCTCCATTAATTCCATTTCAACGATTACAATGAGCCCGTCCTCCTATAACTCCTCTCACCAGCATCCTCTGCCCTCTGATTCTCTGATCTGAGGATGAAGACCTTAATGTTACATTAGTAGTGCTTCAACATATGAATGTTCAAAGTATCAAACCAAGAGCTGTATTTATTTACAGATTTATATGGTCATTTATATTTATTACAAAATAAGATGTTTTTCACCAGAAATAATTGCTTAATACGTTAATTCATTTTAAACCTTGTAAATGTGTTCCTAAGTAGGTACAGATTTCAGCCGTATAAACTATTTTTGATCAAATAACCTACATCTTGCATTGGACATATGTAGACCTCAGAAAGACACAAAACCCACAAACACTTCATGTGATGCAAGGGAGGGTGCAGTCCATGTCACGAGTTAGAGAGTAGAAAACACAGACAGTTGGACTGGAGGATAAAAGGTCTCTCTCTTCTCTCTATTCTTCTCCCTCTCTCTCTACTAAAGGTGGATTCAGGAGATGCTGGAATCGATTCTCAGATCACTTCTGTACTGTCCACGTTCATGTCCTCAGGTTTGTCCCTCAGAACTCAGGACCATCTGCAAGTGCACAGCTACTATACGTGCGTAAACTTTGGGCCTAACCATATCAACCATATCAAAACGCTTATATGACACTTAAAACAGAAATGAATGTGTCAGAGTATCTGTGGAGCGTGAGAATAGAGCTGTAGATCTGTAGGGTGGTTTGTGTCATTAGGAGAAGTGTGAAATGACATCAAGCCCTGTTAGTTGCACTTCTTCTGTTTGGCTGTTACTAACACAATAGGGCAAACTTGACTAAGTAACACATGCAGTGTAGCCATGTAATATACACATGATCCCCCCTCAAACACTCACACATACATACATACATACATACATACATACATACATACATACATACATACATACACAACCTCTTACTCATGGAATTGTCTCTCTCTGTGATGTGCAGGTCCCGTTGTTGTGGATACACAGGCATTTGCAAATGATCATGTAAGTACAGCACAAATATCCTATTCATTATATTGTATTATTATTTTTATATATAGCATTATTTCATAGACAGACTGACTAGAGGATAAAAGTATCTCTCTCTTTCACTGTGCTTTATGACTTTCAGTTTAAGATTGGTGTTACATCCTCATAAAATACCCCTTATGAATTACATTGACTGTACTGTAGATTCGAAGCCTTAAAGTGAATCTGTTTATTTTCTCTAGTCTGATACGTACCACGTATACAACTCAATCCCCGACAGACCAGCAACCTCAGCCCAGCCGGATGGGTTGTACAGTCTTCTGCAGACACACTGACATCACACCTCTGGCTTTCTGTAGCTATGTCTCAAACAAATGTCTCAATCTCACACAAATACATTCTTTCTCACACAACATCCTTTGTTTATCACACATCCAGTTACTGTAAATAAGTTGCTTAACATGTAATATTTACACTGTATTACACATGGACATCTAGTTTCTGTTACATGTCAATCCATAATATCTGTTACTGGATTGTTATTTTTATTTTGGGTTTTTTGGAGAGGTCCGGGGCATACTCCCCTTTGAGCATTTTTCTAATTTCTTGCCACTAGTAAATGCTAAATCTACTGTATTTATGTCTATTATGTCACTTGTGTGATACCTCCTTCCATAACGGTTGGATACGATTAATTTCCTATTGGGCAAAACATAATCAAAAACACAACCAAAACAAACTGCAAATGATTCCAAGTTTGTTGAGTCACAAGCTTGATGTATTTATTGGGTGCAAAGAATATAGGACCAAAATACAAAATGTTTGACTACTTTGATACACTATAAATGAATGACATCTTATGACATCTTGAAATGGGAGGACTATATACATAAAGGGCTGTTATATCTAAATGGTAAAACATACAATGCCTTCAGAAAGTCTTCACACCCCTTGACTTTTTCCATGTTTTGTTGTGTTACAGCCTGAATTTAAAATGTATGAAATTGAGATTTTTTTTGTCACTGGCCTACACACAATACCCCATAATGTCAAAGTGGAATTATGTAAAAGAAAAAAATAAAAGAGTATTCAACCCCTTTGTTATGGAAATCCCAAATAAGTTCAGAAGTAACATTTAGCTTAACAAGTCGCATAATACGTTGCATGGACTCACTCTGTGTGCAGTAATAGTGTTTAACATGATTTTTTATTGACTTCCTGATCTCTGTACCCCACACATAATTATCTGTAAAGTCGGTCAGTCACGTAGTGAATTTCAAACACAGATTCAACCCCAAAAAACTGGCATGTTGTCTAATGCCTCACAAAGGACACTTATTGGTAAAAAAAAAAGCTGACATTGAATATCCCTTTGAGCAAGTTGAAGTGATTAATTACACTTTGGATGGTGTATCAATATACCCAGTCACAGCAAGGAAACTGGCATCATTCCTAACTTAGTTGCCGGAGAGGAAGAAACCCGCTCAGAGATTTCACCGTGAGGCCAATGGTGACTTTAAAACAGTTACAGAGTTTAATGGCTGTGATAGGAGAAAACTGAGGATGTATCAATAACATTGTAGTTAATCCACAATACTCAAAAAAATGACAGAGTGAAAAGAAGGAAGCCTGTACCTGTTTTCAACAAGGCACTAAATTAATCCTGCAAAAAATTGTGACAAAGCAACTTTCTGTCCTGAGTACAAAATGTTATGTTTAGGGCAAATCGAATACAACACATTACTGAGTACCATTCTCAATATTTTCAAGAACAGTGGTGGCAGCATCTTGTTATGGGTATACTTGTAATCATTAAGGACTGGAGATTTGTTCAGGATAGAAAAGATATGTATTGGAGCTAAACACAGGCAAAGTCCTAGAGGAAAACCTGGTTGATTCTGCTTTCCACCAGACACTGGGAAATTAATTCACCTTTCAGCAGGACAATAACCTAAAACACAAGGCTAAATCTACACTGGAGTTTCTTACCAAGAAGGCAGTGAATGTTTCTGAGTGACAGAGTTACAGTTTTGACTTACATCTATATGAAAAGCTATGGCAAAACCTGAAAATGGTTGTCTAGCAATGATCAACAACCAATTGGACAGAGTTGAAGACATTTTTGAAAAGAATAATGGGCAAATGTTGCACAATCCAGATGTGGAAAGCTCTTAGAGACTTAGAGACGCAGAAAGACTCACAGCTGTAATCACTGCCAAAGGTGCTTCTACAAAGTATTGACTCAGTGGTGTAAATACAGTTGAACTCAGAAGTTTACATACACCATAACCAAATACATTTAAACTCAGTTTTTCACAATTGCTGATATTTAATCCTAAACAATCCCTTTCTTAGCTCAGTTAGGATCACCACTTTATTTTAAGAATGTGAAATGTCAGAATAATAGTAGAGAGAATGATTTATTTCTGCTTTTATTTCTTTCATCACAGTCCCAGTGGGTCAGAGGTTTACATACACTCAATTAGTATTTGGTAGCGTTGCCTTTAAATTGTTTAACTTGGGTCAAATGTTTTGGGTAGCCTTCCACAAGCTTCCCACAATAAGTTCCGTGAATTTTGGCCCATTCCTCCTGACAGAGCTGGTGTAACTGAGTCAGATTTGTAGGCCTCCTTGCTCACACACGCTTTTTCAGTTCTGCCCACACATTTTCTATCAAATTGAGGTCAGGGCTTTGTGATGGCCACTCCAATACCGTGACTTTGTTGTCCTTAAGCCATCTTGCCACAACTTTCGAAGTATGCTTGGGGTCATTGTCCATTTGGAAGACCCATTTGCGACCAAGCTTTAACTTCCTGACTGATGCCTTGAGATGTTGCTTCAATATATCCACATAATTTTCTCCCTCATGATGCCATCTATTTTGTGAAGTGCACCAGGCCCTCCTGCAGCAAAGCACCCCCACAACATGATGCTTGCAAGCCTCCCCCTTTTTCCTCCAAACATAACGATGGTCATTATGGCCAAACAGTTCTATTTTTGTTTCATCAGACGAGAGGACATTTCTCCAAAAAGTACAATCTTTGTCCCCATGTGCAGTTGCAAACCTTAGTCTGGCATTTTTATGGTGGTTTTGGAGCAGTGGCTTCTTCCTTGCTGAGTGGCCTTTCAGGTTATGTCGATATAGGATTCGTTTTACTGTGGACATAGATACTTTTGTACCTGTTTCCTCCAGCATCTTCACAAGGTTCTTTGCTGTTATTCTGTGATTGATTTGCACTTTTCGCACCAAAGTACGTTCATTCCTAGGAGACAGAACGCGGCACCTTCCAGAGTGGTATGACGGCCGCATGGTCCAATGGTGTTTATACTTGTGTATTATTGTTTGTACAGATGAATGTAGTACCTTCAGGCTTTTGGAAATTGCTCCCAAGGATGAACCAGACTTGTGGAGGTCTACTATTTTTTTTCTGAGGTCTTGGCTGATTTCTTTTGATTTTCCCTTGATGTCAAGCAAAGAGGCACTGAGTTTGAAGGTAGGCCTTGAAATACATCCACAGGTACACCTCCAATTGACTCAAATTATGTAAATTAGCCTATCAGAAGCTTCTAAAGCCCTGACATAATTTTATGACATTTTCCAAGCTGTGTAAAGGCACAGTCAACTTAGTGTATGTAAACTTCTGACCCACTGGAATTGTGATACAGTGAATTATAAGTGAAATATTCTGTCTGTAAACAATTGCTGGAAAAAGTACTTGTGTCATGCACAAAGTAGTTGTCCTAACCGACTTGCAAAAACTATAGTTTGTTAACAAGATGTATGTGGAGTCATTGAAAATCAAGTTTTAATGACTCCAACCTAAGTGTATGTAAACTTCCAACTTCAACTGTATATATATATATATATATATACACAGTATATCACAAAAGTGAGTACACCCCTCACATTTTTGTAAATATTTGAGTATATCTTTTCATGTGACAACACTGAAGAAATGACACTTTGCTACAATGTAAAGTAGTGAGTGTACAGCTTGTATAACAGTGTAAATTTGCTGTCCCCTCAAAATAACTCAACACACAGCCATTAATGT
>QNTS01000653.1:584397-606843 GCA_003317085.1 Hucho hucho
TTGGGCCCAATTTGGACATTTTCACTTAGGGGTGTACTCACTTTTGTTGCCAGCGGTTTAAACATTAATGGCTGTGTGTTGAGTTATTTTGAGGGGACAGCAAATTTACACTGTTATACAAGCTGTACACTCACTACTTTACATTGTGGCAAAGTGTCCTTTCTTCAGTGTTGTCACATGAAAAGATTTACTCAAATATTTACAAAAATGTGAGGGGTGTACTCACTTTTGTGATATACTGTATATATAACTTGCATCAGTGAATCAGTAAACATCTTTACAAACACCTTGCTACCATTACTGCAGCTAGGTCTACGCTTAAATGCCACAAACAAGAAGTACAAAAAACAGCTTTATTTAAAAACATACAAAGTGGATGAAAGGAGTGCAGTCACTCTGCTGCTTCCCCCTTGCCTCGTTTCCCTGTGGTTTTATCTTCAGTAGTAGCAGAGTCCCCTTTATCACCCTCTGGAGGCTTCTGGAAAGCTTTGGCCTTTGCACCCTTCTTGGCTGCCCCTTCACCCTTGGTAGTCTTCTGTGATTTGGGTTGATCCTCAGTGTAACGCAGAGCCAGAGACGTTCGGATCCATAAGCAGTAAACTTTAATCAAGGTTGGTCAGACAGGCAAAACTCAGATAACAGCTTAGAGGGTGTCAGAGGGAATCCAGGAACAGAACCAATAGTAGGCGTGGGTCGGGGCAGGCGGCAGACGGGAAAACAAGAATCAGAAAACAGTCCAAGGTCAGATAACAGGGAATCAATCAATCAATCAATAGAAGCGCTCAGAAATGACTAGCCGGGGCAGTACAAGACTTCGCAATGCATAGGAGCTTGGAGACAGTTTATATAGAAGAGAGAAGTGGGTACAGCTGTGCAGATGATTAGACCTAGGTACGGGGCTGATGGGAAATGTGGTCAATACTCCGGTGACGGTGTCCTTTGGTGATCGGAGAGAGCCACAGAGGTGCGATCCATGACACTCACCCTCTGCCACTTTGTCCTCTTTGACTTGGGCTTCTTAGCAGGGGCCACCTGGGAAGCAGATGCTTTTGCAGCCTTCCTGAGTTTTGAATCCTGAAAGATGAAAATGACAGGATTGCAATACAATCACCCATTTAAAAATAGAGATTCAATTTAACCTTTTCCAAATAGGGAACAACACCCATGACAAAAGTATAAAAATAATAAAACCACTTGAACAATGCCAATAGTCAGAACATAACTGAAACCACACTTGCCTCTGAAGGTTTCTCCTTCTGATTTTTGGCTGTAGCCTTTTTCTTCTCAGCTTCTAGAGACAAGAGTTAGTGATGTGTGTGTATGCATGCAATCATGGACACCATGAGGAGAAGTGAGATACCCATACAAGTCATTGAATGAGCAATGTTAAATGTCCTCCATTGCAATGGGTGTAGCTCAATAACAATGATCCCATACAATTGGGAAGATTATAGGGTGATGTCTAAATCCTAGGAGTGATGAGCACAATCAATTCAGTGGATTCAGTTTACCGGCTTCTTGTCCTTAGTCTTCTTGGCTCCAACCTTGGCAGCCTTCTCCACATTGGGATCAGTGTTCTCAGTGGCCTTTGGCTTGGGCTCCTTCACCCTACCCCTGACTGCAAGCTGGCAAGGGAGGGTGAACACACATTGAACTACATTTTATTAAACAGCAAACCCATGTTGAATATGTTTGTCATATAATGTTGACTTATATAATAAACACACAACTTTATGTTCAAACTGGTACCATAAAGTTTGGCTCATTTGGCGGGTAAGCTACTATCACATTCAGAAAATAAAGTCCACATTGGAACACATTTTTCTTGATTTAATGTCTTGGGTTAACAAAGCCTAGTTGCCACAAGTAGCCTATTAAATTAACTGTCCAGCGGAGATCTCACTTAAAAAAAGTGTTTATTCTGTTAATTCAAACCCAGATAATGTTGTGGACTCATCCTGTAAAGTGATACGTTTGATGCCTGAGCTCTGAGGCGTGCATTGAAATCGCAGTGTGCCGATGCCCGTATCACTTTATCAGAAGCACGTGATCAATTGACGTCGAAAGATTTGTTTCGTCGGACAACCACCTGATTGGTAGAAGACAAAAAGGCTACACTGCACACACACACTATATGGGGTGTGGGACATAATCTATAATAGTTTGGCTGCACTAAATTCTTTTGACCAGCAGGTGCCACTAGTGTGCACTTGATCAAAGCCTTGAGTAACTAATCTATTTCAGACAATTAGATGGAAAATCTCAGCACCCCAGGAAGCTTTGTTTCCCCATCACTAATCCTATACTTGTATTTGTAGCCAAAGCATAACTTGAAAAAACAAAACAAAAAAACACTTAAACTTGTAACACAAAACACAGACAGTTTCGATAATTGTAACAGGTATATGCCCATACCATTCTGTTGTTGGGGTACGCCCAGGGCCAGTTTAACAAAGGGGCTGCCCAGGGCTGAAGCCCCTGGGCCCAGAAGGCAGAAAAAAAGTCACAAATATATACATACATTAATCAGTACATATTAGATAAGTAGTATATATTTTTACTGCAACCGCAAACCACAGGAGGATTCAGGAGCCCGCTCTCAATGAGTGTAGACAGCTTCCTGCTGCCACTCTGCTAATCATCAGATTGGGGGGAGGAGAGGTATGGGCCCCATGTGGGTAAATGGGGGGCCCTGCCTTGATTGGGTAACTGAAAAAATTAACTGCATAATAACTAATTGTGACTGGTCAATTATGTGAGTCGGGGGCTTAGCCCAAGAGGCAAAAAAACAAATTATTTATTTTATATCCAACCAGGGAGCCTGTTCTCAATGTTCAAAATAAACCAGAGAACATATTCAGCCACAGATCAATAGTTTCTCAAAAATAACTGAATTAAATGTTATCACAAGCGCATGCAGGTAACTGCCAAAATAAAGGAAACCCCAACAAAGTGTCTTAAAACTGGTGTTTGGCCTCCACCAGCTGCAAGAACAGCTTCAATGCGCCTTGGCATAAATTCTACAAATTGACCTAAACCATGACAGGAAAACGCACCCCACACATCATTAACGTTGTGTCCCTCATTTACTCAATTGTTTCCTTTATTTTGGCAGTTACTGGTTGCCTACATTTGGGAAGGCTGCAATTTGGGCAGCATGCATGCCAAATGTACAGCTTGTTGTGTTGTGGCCATAGACATAATACATAGATCTTTGGAACCTTTTACCCTGGCAATTTGAGTGGTAACTCATGGGTACATGAGCAATGGCTGCCAGTCCTGATTTGAATGGGAATCTTCATCCATGGATTACATGTATATGGTTGGTTGCAGCTGTCTGTTTGCCTTTTGCACATTTCAAAATACAAATTGCGGGAAAAACATAGTTTGGAATGCAGATGCCTACAGCTGAAAATATAAGACTGTCTTTAGAACCAATATAATTCTCATCTCCGAATTTCTTGTGACCAGCAGCACTATTTTACGAAGTAGGTCATCTTGAGATAGGCTATTGCCAAGAGGAGCGCATTGGCCATCACCACGGCTTCATCATTACGTGGGTCAGTGTGCCACTGGAAAATGTATTTAATTGCCCAATGTAGTAATATATAAATTAAAAACACAATTCAAACAGGAAAGCTGCTTCAACATACTCAATTCCAATTTTCTGGAAGGAAAACCATTTCCCTCATATTGTAAATTATAGGTAATGTTTCATAGAAATCTGGAAACACTGGGCATTGACTTTAAGAAGATTTAGACATGCATGGGTCACTTACCAGAAACCTCCCCTGTGTGCCGTTTGCTATCGAGTTGGTGTCCTCACCAATACCCCGCCCTCGATTCCTTTTTTCAGGGCCTTGCGTGTTATGTACTTTAAAAAAAAGATAAACATGTATTTCACCTTTATTTAACCAGGTAGGACAGTTGAGAACAAGTTCTCATTTGAGGCTTTGATCTGGCCAAGATAAAGAAAAGCAGTGCACAAAAACAACAACACAGTTACACATGGGATAAACAAACATATAGTGAAAAACAGAAAAATCTTTGCACAGTGTGTGCAAATGTAGTAAGGTTAGGGAGGTAAGGCAATAAATAGACCATAGTGGCGAAATAGTTACAATTTAGCATTAACACTGGAGTGATGGATGTGCAGATGATGTGCAAGTGTAGATACTGGAGTGCAAAAGAGCAAAACAATGTATAACAATATGGGGATGAAGTAGTTGGGTGTGCTATTTACAGATGGGCTGTGTACAGGTACAGTCAGGTACAGTGATCGGTAAGCTGCTCTGACAGCTGATGCTTAAAGTTTCTGAAGGAGATATAAGTCTCCAGCTTCAGGGATTTTTGCAATTCGTTCCAGTCATTGGCAGCAGAGTACTGGAAGGAAAGGCGGCCAAGCAGGTGTTGGCTTTGGGGATGACCAGTGAAATGTACCTGCTGTAGCGTGTGCTATGGGTGGGTGTTGCTATGGAGACCAGTGAGCTGAGATAAGGCGGGGCCTCACCTAGTAAAGACTTATAGATGACCTGGAGCCAGTGGGTTTGGCACTAATATGTAGCGAGGGCCAGCCAACAAGAGCATACAGGTCGCAGTGGTGGGTAGTATATGGGGCTTTGGTGACAAAACGGATGGCACTGTGATAGACTGGATCCAATTTGCTGAGTAGAGTTTTAGAGGCTATTTTGTAAATTACATCGCCAAAGTCAAGGATCGGTAGGATAGTCAGTTTTACGAGGGTATAATTGGCTGCATGAGTGAAGGAGGCTTTATGGCGAAATAGGAAGCCGATTCTAGATTTAATTTTGGATTGGAGATGCTTAATGTGAGTCTGGAAGTTGAGTTTACAGTCTAACCAGACACCTAGGTATTGGTAGTTGTCCTTATATTCTAAGTCAGAACCATCCAGAGTAGTGATGCTAGGCGGGCGGGCAGGTGCGGGCAGCAATCGGTTGAAGAGCATGCATTTAGTTTTACTAGCATTTAAGAGCAGTTGGAGGCCATGGAAGGAGTGTTGTATGGCATTGAAGCTCGTTTGTAGGTTTGTTAACTTCTTCGAGAGCAGCTCCCGAGGTGACGGTTTTGGCGAGCCTGGCGTGCCCAAAGTAAAATGCCTCCCACTCAGGCCCAGAAAATAGGATATGCACATAATTAGCACTATTGGATAGGAAACACTCTGAAGTTTCTAGGAGTGTTAAAATATTGTCTGTGAGTATAACAGAACGGATATGGCAGGCAAAAATCAGAGGAGTTTCTGTCCTGGAAAAAGGGATTACCTCATTTTGAACCCCTCCCTTATGAAAATGCCCATATAAGGGAGTAAGATTTCAGTACCTATTGCTTCCACTGGATGTCAACAGTCTCTAGACAGTGTTTTGATTCTATTTAGTTGATCTGGATGGTAATAGAAGAAGAATTAGGAAGTGTACAAGTCAATATACAAGTGTTTCATACTTATCAAAGGCTCTGTTTCTTGGCAATATCACAGCGTTGTCAGATTTCAAAAAGGCTTTACGGCGAAAGCACCACATTTGATTGTTTGAGGGTAGCAACTTCACTATTTTTCCCATTACCATGAATTCATTAGCCTTCACGGTTCACACAAAACACATTTCACAGCAAAAACAAATCAATTACCTGTTGAAGAACTTCTGCTGATGGCTTCCCAAGTGTCCAACGAAGACAATCCATGTTTTTTTTGTTAGAAAAAGTAATGTATTATATCCATAAATCTCTGTTTGGTTCGCGTGTTTATATTCAGAAACTACAGCCTCCACTCCTCCATTGAAACGTGAAGAGAACTTGTTCAACTTATACCTATAAACTTGTCCAAGAACAATCAAACATCCTTTTTAATGTATCCTTAGGAACACTTTTTTGTATATTTACTATAATAATTCAACCGGAATATAAACTGGGCTATAAGAAAGGAAAAAACCACAGAGCGCGTTTGACGAGAGCGCGCGTCCTCTTCTATTGACATCTCTGGGGGTACTTCCTGATTTCTCTTCTTCTCTGCTCTAATAGCATCAAAAAAAATCTGAACACTGTCTAGAGACTGTTGACATCCAGAGGAAGCGATAGGTACTGCATTCATATGCCCTTATATGGGCATTTTCATAAGGGAGGGGTTCCCAATGAGGCACTCTGTCAAAACCACTTTTTCCAGGACAGAAATTCCTCGGGGTTTCGCCTGCCATATCCGTTCTGTTTTACTCACAGACAAATGGTTAACACTTTTAGAAAATTCAGAGTGTTTCCTATCCAATGATACTAAATATGTGCATATCCTATTGTCTGGGCCTGAATGGGAGGCATTTTACTTTGGGCATGCCAGGCTCTCCAAAATGGTCACCTCGTGCGCTACTCCCTAAGAAGTTAACTAAGGGAGTGGTAGGGCGCTACCCGGTGAAATGCAAGGCGCCAAATTCAAAATCCAAAAGTTGCATAGTCATCAAAAGCTCTGCTTCTTGGCAATATCCCAGCGTTGTCAGATTTCAACATTTGATTGTTTGAGGGTAGCACCTCCAATATTTTTTGCATTAGTATAAATTCANTCCTCTTCTGTTTACATCCGATGACCACTTCGAAGTTCTTCTTCTATTACCATCCAGAGCAACTAAACATCATCAAACACTGTCTAGAGACTGTTGACATCCAGTGGAAGCAATAGGTACTGCAATCTTACTCCCATATATGTCTGTTTTCAATAGGGAGGGGTTCAAAATGAGTCAAAAACACTTTTTCCAGGACAGAAATTCCTTGGGTTTTCGCCTGTTATATCAGTTCTGTTATACTCACAGACAATATTTTAACACTCTTAGAAACTTCAGAGTGTTTCCTATCCAATAGTACTAATTATGTGCATATCCTATTTTCTGGGCCTGAGTGGGAGGCATTTTACTTTGGGCACGCCAGACTCTCCAAAACCGTCACCTCAGGAGCCGCTCCCTAAGTTAACTTTGCTTTTGAAGACTTTAGAAAGGCAGGGCAGGATGGATATAGGTCTCTAACAGTTTGGGTCTAGAGTGTATCCCCCTTTGAAGAGGGGGATGACTGCGGCAGCTTTCGGGGATCTCAGACGGTACAAAAGAGAGGTTGAACAGGCTAGTAATAGGGGTTGCAACAATTGCGGCGGATAATTTTAGAAAGAGAGGGTCCAGATTGTCAAGCCTATCTGATTTGTAAGGGTCCAGATTTTGCAACTCTTTCAGAACATCAGCTATCTGGATTTGGGTGAAGAAGTAATTGAGAGGTTTGGGCAATTTGCTGTGGGGGGAGCAGGGCTGTTGACCGGGGTAGGGGTAGCCAGGTGGAAAGCATGGCCAGCCGTAGAAAAATTATTATTGAAATTCTCAATTATTGTGGATTTATCGGTGGTGACAGTGTTTCCTAGCCTCAGTGCAGTGGGCAGCTGGGAGGGATGCTATTATTCTCCATGTGTCACGTACAGGCCTGAGTTGACAGGCTGGCGTGTTGTGTTTCGTTTTTGGTGTAGGGGTTTTTCCGTTCTAGGTTGTTTTTTCTATGTTGGGTTAATGGTTCCCAATTAGAGGCAGCTGAGTGTCGTTACCTCTAATTGGGAACCATATATATGTTTGTAGTTTTCAGAAGGGTTTTTGTGGGTTATTGTTTGTTCATAGCTTAAGTGTATTTCTAAGTAATTGTTCTATGTTACGATCTTCGTTCGTTTTGTTTGTTATTTTTCCCAGTTACGTTTAATAAATAAAATATGTATACTGGAAGCATCGCTGCGTCTTGGTCCATCACTATAGAAGATCGTGACACCATGGACTTTACAGAGTCCCAGAACTTTTTGGAGTTTGTGCTACAAGATGCAAATTTCTGATTGAAAAAGTTAGGCTTTGCTTTCCTAACTGCCTGTGTGTAAGTTGCATATCGCAGAGGCTATTCGATGCTAATGCAGTACCCCAAAGGATGTTTTTGTGCTGGTCAAGGGCAGTCAGGTCTGGAGGGAACCTAAGGGCTATATCTGTTCCTGGTAAAAAAAAAAAAAAATGGGGTATGCTTATTTAAGATAGTGAGGAAAGCACTTTTAAAGAATAACCAGGCTTCCTCCATTGACGGAATGAGGTCAATATCCTTCCAGAATACCCGCACCAGGTCGATTAGAAAGGCCTACTCGCTGAAGTGTTTTAGCGAGCGTTTGACAGTGATGAGGGGTGGTCGTAGGCAATGAGGCAGTGATCGCTGAGATCCTGGTTGAAGACAGCAGAGGTGTATTTAGAGGGCTGGGTTGTACCTGGTTGTACCTGGTAGGTTCATTGATAATTTGTGTGAGATTGAGGGCATCTATCTTAGATTGTAGGACGGCCGGGGTGTTAAGTATGTCCCAGTTTAGGTCACCTAACAGTACGAGCTCTGAAGATAGATAGGGGGCAATCAATTCACATATGGTGTACAGGGCACAGCTGCGGGCAGAATGTGGTCTATAACAAGCAGCAACGGTGTGAGACTTATTTCTGGAAAGGTGGATTTTTAGAAGTAGAAGCTCAAATTGTTCGGGCACAGACCTGGATAGTATGAAAGAGCTCTGCAGGCTCTCTCTGCAGTAGATTGCAACTCCGCCCCCTTTGGCAGTTCTATCTTGTCGAAAAATGTTATAGTCAGTATGGACATTTTTAGATTTTTAGTTACATTCCTAAGCCAGGATTCAGACGCGGCTTGGACATCCGGGTTGGCAGAGTGTGCTAAAGCAGTGAGTAAAACAAACTTAGGGAGGAGGCTTCTAATGTTAACATGCATGAAACCAAGGCTTTTACGGTTACTGAAGTCAACAAATGAGAGTGCCTGTTGAATAGGAGTGGAGCTAGGTGCTGCAGGGCCTGGATTAACCTCTACATCATCAGAGGAACAGAGGAGGAGTAGGATAAGGCTATGGCTAAAGGCTATAAGAACTGGTCATCTAGTGGGTTCGGAACAGAGAGTAAAAGGAACAGGTTTCTGGGCGCGGAAGAATAGATAATGTACAGACAAGGGTATGGTAGGATGTGAATACAGTGGAGATAAACCTAGACATTGAGTGACGATGAGAGAGGTTTTGTCTCTAGATACATAATTTAGACCAGGTGAGGTCACCGCATGTGTGGGAGATGAAACAAATGGGCTAGCTAAGGCGTATTGAGCAGGGCTGGAGTCTCTACAGTGAAATAAGATAATAATCACTAACCAAAACAGCAATGGACAAGACATATTGACATTAGGGAGAGGCATGCGTAGCCGAGTGATCATAGGGACTAGTGGGAGGTTAGGCGAGCTGGAAAGACGGCGATTCAGACAGCTAGCGGGCCAGTGCTGGATTGGTGTTGGATTGGCAGGGCTCCGTGTAGGCAGTAAAAGGGTCCAGGCCAATTGGCAAAATAGGTATTGTAGCCCAAGAATTTGGCTGATTGTCCTCTTCAGCTAACAGTCTGATATGCTCTAGAGAGCTAGCGGGCTCCGGCTAGCAGCCTAGCGGATGGGCATTCAGGGGACGTCGCGGCGGAGGAGCCTGCTGAAACCCCTAGGGTGGATAACGTCGGTAGACCGGTCGTGGTGGAATCGGCGGGGCTCTGTGTCGGCAGTAAAAGGGGTCCAGGACAATTGGCAAAATATGTATTGTAGCCCAAGGAGTCGCTGTTGGACCTCTTCAGCTAGCTGGGAGATTGGCCTAGTACAAGGCTAATTCCAGGCTCACTGGTGCTTGCTTATGGACAGAGACATTATCCAGGGGGTAGTACTCAGATATCAGCTAGCTAGCTGTGATGATCCAGCTGAAAAGGTTCAGAGCTTGCGGTAGGAAACCGGAGATGTGGAGAAAGAGCAGTCCAATATGCTCTGGGTTGAAACGCTCTGTGCAGACTGGCAGGAGTTGACCAGGCTAAGGTTAGCTGATGACCGCTAGCAGTGGCTAACTGTATCCATACCACATTGTGTGAGGCGGGTTGCAGGAGAGTATGTTGAAACTGATGTTAAAAATCTAAAAAAATATATACTAAATATATACGAAGGAAAAAAATATATATATACACGGGACACGACAAGACGAAGACAAAGACGTCTGAACTCCTACGCCATCTTGGAATTACATCGGCAGACCAGTCGTGATGGATAGGCGGGGCTCCGGGTTGGCAATAAAGGGTCCAGGCCAATTGGCAAAAGAGGTATTGTAGCCCACGATTTAGCGGGTATACCTCTTCGGCTAGCCGGGTGATGGGCCTAGCTCGAGGCTAACTTGTGCTTGCGGTAGCCACACGATTGCAGCTAGCTGGCTGCGATGATCCAGTGTAATGGCCCAGAGTTTGCAGCAGGAATCCGGTGATATGGTGGAGAAAAGCAGGCCGATATCGCGCTGTGCAGACTGGATGGTATTGACTGAGCTAAAGCTGGCTGGTGACCGAGCTAAAGGTGAAGAACGCTAGCCGTGGCTAACAGTGACTACTAGCTAGTAGCTAGTTAGCTGGCTAACTTCTGATGGAGGTTACAGTTATAACATATAAAAATAGCAGATCCGTACCACATTGGGTGGGGCGGGTTGCAGGAAAGTATATACACGAAAGAAAACGATGAGACCGACTATTTACATGGGACAAGACGGGACAAGACAAACACACGTCCGACTGCTACGCCATCTTGGATTCTTGGAGAATTTCAACCTCACCAGGTCCACAGATGGACATTTCTCTGTTATGTACCTGCGAATGGCTTGCGAGGAGACCCCCTTTCGAGAGTCCAACTCCTTCAGCTCTTCTTTAACCATCACCATCGTAGGCGGATGAAGAGGGGTTTTCCGTGCCACAGCAGGTGCTTTGCTGGATTCTAATAATGAAATTGACAAATGTATCAACCATAATCTAACCAAATAGCCGTAAAATTAGGCTACTTAAATTGGCCTAAACCGCACATGGTTTTACAAACCTGATTTAGCTTTTCCCAACACTTTTCATATTTTTTGAGCACGTCAGAAGATGAAGTTACTTCTTTGGTGGCTGCTGCTTTTTTTTAGGTGGCATGATCAAACGGTTAATCTCAAAATTAGGCTGAAAAAAATGTTTAAAAACAGCAACTGCATTCTCAGCCTACACACGTTCAATGTTAGGCACTTCAAGCAAAGGACGGTTTACCTGAACAGGTGCTGACTTTTAGGTACCAGTCAGAGCATTGAAGGTAAACTGATCAGTCCGAGTAGTGTGAACTCGCTACTTCTTCTCTCCTCCGTTCCTTCCTTCCATCCTTTCCTTTACTGCGCTTATCAGTTTACCTTCACTGCTCAGGCATATTATTAAACATGACTCACCAAACATAAATGAAATATGAAAACCCTTATACATTTTAGAGATCAGTAAACTCTCAACCACAAATGCAGGGTTTTTGTAGTTAAATTTTGTCCAGCTGTAAAAAATTAAAACAAAAAGATAAATAGACAGGCAAGTTCGTTTGTTTGTTTATAATATCGAATTGTCTGCAATAATGGTACAAAATAATATCTGTTCAAGACAGATAGCTTTAGAACCTAAAAATAATTACTGGTAAATTCTGAATGTTCAGCTTCCTCGTCCTCTGCAACATGACATTAGCCCACAGTTGCCATATGAGACATCTGTGGTTTTCCTGTGAGCAAGCTCCACATCTACTTTTCTATTGAAACATGTATTCTTTGTCCCAGTCACAGCCACCATCTTCTGTGAAGTCAGACTAACAGTATGTATGTAGCTCTCTAAAAAATTACATTGTTCATCCCTGATATGGCTGGTCATCTGTTTTTGCTCATCTTCCTTTTCGGTAAGTTATTATTCAGTTCCATCATCTGTTTGTGCTACAGGATATTCCATTCTTCTTTCCCCTCTGTTAGTCTTTATTTACTTTAGGAACTCTTAATATTTCAAAATGTTATGGTTATAATAAGTGTGTCTTATTCCATTGATCATCCTATTGTTATTATTTTACATTTTGTTCAGATAAGAATGACCAGTGCTTGATAACAAGGCTGTGAATGCATTACAGGTTATTCTGCTTCGCCAACTTGTGTAAAGTGTTCCCATCTCATGTTTTATTTTTAATAATGGCAAAAAGAGCATGATAATGACCCATTTGTTATGTCTAGATACCTTCCAGTACATCAAAGCCAAAGGTCAGTATAATTATTTAGATTTTAAAGCTGCAATTTGTAACTTTTTGGGCTACCGGACAAAACAACGGGTTACCAAAATATTTAAATAATGATTGACATATTATCAATAAAAACTTAATTTTGATGAATGTATTAAAATGATTTTATCCTTCCACGAGATACTGTATACACTTGGTATACAAAACATGAACATGACATAGACTGACCAGGCAAATCCAGGTCAAAGCTATGATCCCTTATTGATGTCACTTGTTAAAGCCACTTAAATCACTTCTTAGGGAGCAGTGGGTCACGGGAGACCCACCTACGACAACATCCGGAAAAATGCAGAGCGCCAAATTCAAAATACAAAAATAGTCAAAGAGTCCTTACCATCTTTTACTCTCAGATTTCAATAAGGCTTTACGGCGAAAGCACAGCACTTGATTGTCTGAGGACAGTGCCCCGCACACATAATAACATAACCAGCACGGGTGTCACAAAACTCTAAAATAGCGATAAAATAAATTGCTTACCTTTTGAAGATCTTCCTCTGATGGCAATCCAAAGGGTCCCAGCAACACAATAAATGGTCCTTTTGTTCGATAAAGTCCCTCTTTATATCCATAAAGCTCAGTTTGGTTGGCGTGTTTTGTTCAGTAGTCCACAGTTCCACTCATTCAAAATATTAGACATAGAAAACGCAAATAAGTTACCTATAAACTTTGTCCAAACAACTCAAACAATGTTTCTAATTGATCCTAAGGTTCCCTAATATGCATATAAATTATAATATTTCACACGGATAATATCCTGGTCGATAGAAAAGGAAAGAACCAAAGCGCGCTCTCTCTGTCACGCGCGCTCAACAGTGCAGGCCACTCCTGAGTCCACTGACAAAAACAAATCTTACTCCTTGGTTTTTCACAAAAAAAGCCTGAAACCTTGAATAAAGACTGTTGACATCTAGTGGAAGCCATAGGAACTGCAATCTGGGAGCTGGATCCCCCTGCTTTGAATAGCATGCCAATGAAAAAAGTGTGACATCACAAAATCACATTTTCCCGGATAGATTTTCCTCGGGTTTTCGCCTGCACTGAGTAACAGGCATTTTACTTTGGGTACGCCAGACTCTCCGAACCTAATAATAATAATTTACACGTTTGTTACTTTTTTACGTAGTTATTACAGATTGATTACACTATCACCTGTATTTCATATGTCACAGCGATACACCGATATGTATGATGCTAGTAAAGTTTTGTCTTCCGCACCTGCCGCTGCAGCTCAAGCGCAGACACACTTCCCCAAGCTCTGGGACAGTTCTGTCTTTAAAAAATGCAGCACTTACATTGTTTGGCTGTGCCCATATAGCAACGTAAAAAAAATGAGCATATGTCCTGATGGAAGGATGAAAATAAAACTAATTTACTCAGAACAGTAATACGTCTTTAATGAAGACATGTTCTTAATCTTTTGATTAAATGTTGGCAACCGTTTTACAAAATCAAAATGCCCATAGAAGCCAATTGTGTGATAACTCCCTCCTAAGGGCTGTTCATGGCATGGGTTCTCATTGTTTATTGCTTAAATAGACATCAGTGTCTTAATTGTTTTTCTCTTTCAATCTCATATAATATTAAGTGGTACATTATCTGTATGAGTAGTTAAACACTGGAAATGAATTTATAATTACATTTAAAAAGACACTCCATCATCCCTCTGATCTCACAGATCTTCCTCAGCCCAGTCTAACAGTGATTCCTGCAGTCATCAAAGAGAGAGACTCAGTTCAGCTGAACTGTCAGACTCCTCCATCTGTCTCTGAGTGTTACTTCAAAATAGAGGGGCAAGTGGAATTCACCCTACCATCCCCCTGTCAACAGACACTCACAGGAACACTACTGGTGGGGTGGACAGGTCAGAGTTCACCAGCTGAGGTCAAAATACAATGTCAGTACAGTGCTACAGGTTCACAGTTTAGATCCATATACAGTGAGCCTTCAACAGTCACAATTCACAATTCCATCTGCAACTTTCAAAGATACACTATTCTCCTGATCTCACAGACCCACCTCCTCCCAGGCTGACAGTCAGTTCTACAGTCATCAGAAAGAGAGACTCAGTTCAGCTGAGCTGTCAGACACCTCCATCTGTCTCTGTGTCTCACTGTTACTTCTATAAAGAGGGGAGAGATCCTAAACCCTCACCCTGTATGTGTTCTCTCACGGGGACTGAGCTGCTCTCGTGGGCAGGTCAAAGTTCATCTGCTGAGATCAAACTGAGATGTTTTTACACAGTAGAAACTCACTATCCATCGATGCACAGTGGTTCTGTCTCTCTTACTATTCTGGGTAAGAAATGATATATTCAGATTGTCTTGAATGATTCTGTGAAATCACAATCTCATACAATGTCATTTCAAAATAGTTGTTGTGAAGACAATAAATCCATAAAATATTATATGTCAAAAGTAGAGTTCTAAGATCCCACGGAAAACAACCACAGACACTGGCCAAAGTACAATCAAAGATTCTTTATAAACTCAGCTTTACACAGTAATACACAGTATCACTACGACCCTTTTAGAAACATACAGTTGGAAGTCGGAAGTTTACAGTCGGAAGTTTACATACACCTTAGCCAAATACATATAAACTCAGTTTTTCTCAATTCCTGACTTTTAATCCTAGTAAAAATTATTCCCTGTCTTAGGTCAGTTAGGATCACCACTTTATATTGAGAATGTGAAATGTCAGAATAATAGTAGAGAGAATTATTTATTTCAGCTTTTATTTCTTTCATCACGTTCCCAGTGGGTCAGAAGTTTACATACACTCAATTAGTATTTGGTAGCATTGCCTTTAAATTGTTTAACTTGGGTAAAACGTTTCGAATAGCCTTCCACAAGCTTCCCACAAGAAGTTGGGTGCATTTTGTCCCATTCCTTTGTGATGGCCACTCCAATACCTTGACATTGTTGTTCACAACTTTGGAAGTATGCTTGGGGTAAATGTCCATTTTGAAGACCCATTTGCGACCATGCTTTAACTTCCTGACTGATGTCTTGAGATGTTGCTTCAATATATCCACATCATTTTCTTCCCTCATGATGCCATCTATTTTGTGAAGTGCACCAGTCCCTCCTGCAGCAAAGCACCCCCACAACATGATGCTGCCAACATGATGCTGCCACCCCTGTGCTTCACAGTTGGGATGGTGTTCTTCGGCTTGCAGGCATCCCCCTTCTCCTCCAACCATAACGATGGTCATTATGGCCAAACAGTTCTATTTTTGTTTCATCAGACCAGAGGACATTTCTCCAAAAAGTACGATCTTTGTCCCCATGTGCAGTTGCAAACCGTAGTCTGGCTTTTTTATGGTGGTTTTGGAGCAGTGGCTTCTACCTAGCTTAGCGTCCTTTCAGGTTATGTCAATATAGGACTCGTTTTACTGAGGATATAGATACTTTTGTACCTGTTTCCTCCAACATCTTCACAAGGTCTTTTGCTGTTGTTCTGCGATTGATTTGCAAATGTTTTGATTTGCACATCTCTAGGAGACAGAACGAGGCTCCTTCCTGAGTGGTATGACGGCTGCATGGTCTTATGGTGTTTATACTTGCGTACTATTGTTTGTACAGATGAACGTGGTACGTTCAGGCGTTTGGAAATTGCTCCCAAGGATGAACCAGACTTGTGGAAGTCTACAATTTTCTGAGATCTTGGCTGATTTCTTTTGATTTTCCCATGATGTCAAGCAAAGAGGCACTGAGTTTGAAGGTAGGCCTTGAAATACATCCACAGGTACACCTTCAATTGACTCAAATAATGTCAATTAGCCTATCAGAAGCTTCTGAAGCCATTACTAAAGCCATCATTATCTAGAATTGTCCAAGCTGTTTAAAGGCACAGTCACCTTAGTGTATGTAAACTTCTGACCCATTGGAATTGTGATACAGTGAATTATAAGTGAAATAATCTGTCTGTAAAGCATTGTTGGAAAAATGACTTGTGTCATGCACAAAGTAGATGTCCTAACTGACTTGCCAAAACTATAGTTGGTTAACAAGACACTTGTGGAGTGGTTGAAAAACTAGGTTTAATGACTCCAACATCAGCGTATGTAAACTTTCGACTTCAACTGTATGCCAGCTTTACACAGTAATACACAGTATCACTACAGCACTATTAGAAACATATAAATAGACTGGGATTCAGGGCTGTAGGCTAACTAGACGCAACGGGCCAAACTAACACAGCAGTTGATTCCCGATCGGTGGCCAATGTTCATTTGGGTCTTTCCGAGCAGGGTTTGTTTGTTCGGTTCTACCCGAGCAGGATTATTTGAATTACAGTTTGAATTACATTCAAATAGGGTGATGTAAAAAGGAGTCTCTGTCCTTTCCTGACAGATCCAAAACCAGACATTACAGTAAATTTTGATGGGTACTTCAACGTCATCTGTTTGATTCCTGGATCCGTCAGTCCTGACACCACCTGTAACCTGTATGTTGGAGAGGAGAGTCAGCCATCCTTCACAGAAAAGATCTGGAAAGAACAAAGCAAAGCTTCCAAACAGTGGTTCTGTAGATTCACTGTAACTGAGAGGGATCTTATCAGAAGTCTACAGTCAGTGAGGAGTAAGGAGGTGAGCTGTGACTACAGAGTGAGCTCAGGACCAAACTCTCTCTCACCACGCAGTGATGGGTACAGCTTTACAGGTGAGTTATTATCTGAACAAATCTATCAGGGCTGCAGGTCTTCATGATCTGACTCACTTTGATTTTAAAATCTTCTTAGTATGACTATATTCATTCTGACCCACAAACTAAATACCACATTTCAATCCCAAATGATTTCAGATCTGGTGGGAGTTCACTTCAGTGATCCAACAACTACACAGACACCTTCTATAGCAGGTAGGCTACACATTTGTCTTTTTATAGTTGCACTGCTGTTATTTTAAAGCAAAGCAAGTGTCAGCAATAAGAATAGTTGTGTTAATGTGTACATTAAGCTGTTCTGTTAAATAATTAGGCTGTTCTATAGATATGACACCAGCCTCAACACCAATGCCTGGGATCATCAGCACAAGTAATATAATTTCTGTGTTCATCTAGTCGAGTGTTTAAATCGTATCTATGCGCTGTTATGCTTCTGCTGTTAGATAACATGGTGACCTTATTCTAGGAAGCTGTCAACAACAATCAACACCTTATCTGTCCTGAAAGACTTGATCACCTTATGAATTGGTCTGATCTCTATAATGAGGAGAAATATAATCTACCAGGGGTAGAAGCAATCTGTCCGTAGTGATTTTTATAGTCCTACTCTGCCCACTTTGAAAAGACAAGTCATAAAGTTATTTAAAAAGGCCAACACCATGTTAGTCATTAATACGATCATGAATAAAATGCTATTTTCATTAATATGTGTTTTCTCAGTGGGTTTGACTCCAGGTCCTAGATCTACTTTGCCGCCCAGCACGACAGTGAGTCCTACAGAAGGTGTGTTGGGCCTCTAAATGACAATTTCTGCAAATATCAATTGTACAGCCAAGAGTTTAGATTACGGGCCTGTAAAATTAAGTGACCAATATTTTTATGTAATACCTTATTCTTGTGTAATCATATTGCTTCCCACTAGTTCTGACTGTTACTTCTACGTTGACCCCAGACACCACAGTGAGACTAACTACCAGTAAGTAGGCCCACTAAATGTAATTTATATGTATATTTCTGTTCACATTAATTCAATAAAGCTCCATCCGATTTATTGATTGACCCATTCATAGCTGCTTGTAATTTCAGTCCAGATTTGTGTACTTTTAGTCCATCTGATTTGTAGGTAATGTTTAGTGTACTCTCTTTCTGCTTATTGAATGACCTTAGATATTAAATTAATTTACATTTGTTCTTGTGTAATCTCTTCTCACCAGGTTTGGCCTCTCCTTTGACCCCCAGCACAGCAGTGAATCCTACTACATCAGGTGTGTTGGTCATCTTTCTCTAGATAGCAGATAGGACCTAAACAAATAGACTAGCTTCATTTTACCCAGGTTTTTACTCACACATTTCCCCTGATTAAAGAAGAGGTTGATATTTCATTAATTAAGTCAACCCATTTAGATACCTGTATGTGTGTATAATCAGATCCAATGACTTACACCAGGTTTGACTACTAGTTCTACTTTGACAACTGACACCCCAAAGTGGCCACACGATTTTAGTTTAGTGGCATAATAAGTTGTGTTGTGTGTTAACTGTTATTAAACAGTCTCTCTCTTGCATGTGCCCAGGAGGTCAAAGCTCCACAGAAAGCGTTCTCGGTAAGCATCCATCTCTAGCTGACTACCTGTCTTTTCTCAGACAAATGAGACATTTACAGGAAGGAAGTGGAGTTTACAAAAAAAAATATTCTATATTATTCTCAGAAAATAAAATGTTGTCCCCCAACTCCCTTACCATGTAGGTCCATTGCTTGTTCAAGAGGTGTTGATATCTGATAGACTTTTGGTTAATACATCCCATGCCTCAATTGTATTTGCCCGAGCTTTGTTTATCATGGCCACTGATCACTCTATAACGAACAATATCTTGAAAATATGATAACCATGTTTGAGGCAAGAGGATTGTAGGGGTAATCCACTAAGGATAACCATTGTTGCTGCTGTTAACCCCACATAAACGATTATTTTCTGAGCCAGCTGCAGTACAAATGAAGAGTTATCATTCAACAGAAATAAAGGTGAATCTTCACAGGGAAACACATTGTTGTAAGGAAATCTGAAACATGTGACCAGAACTGGGACACCACAGGACATTCCCAAAACATTAGTGTTCCAACAGCATTCATACGGCATCTATCACATATTGGAGTAGGAATCAGCTTCATATTAAAACGTCTAAATGAGGTTGCATAACTTCTATGTATAAGATTATAATGTCTAAGCTGGTGTGCTGGGTTTTTAGAGGTAACAAATCCATTTTCCCAAATGGTATCCCAGTTCAGGTCGTGCCCCAATCCCCACATTTCAAATCAAATCAAATCAAAGTTTATTTGTCACGTGCGCCGAATACAACAGGTGTAGACCTTACAGTGAAAATGCTTACTTACAGGCTCTAACCAATAGTGCAAAAAAGGTATTAGGTGAACAATAGGTAAGTAAAGAAATAAAAACAACAGTATATACAGTAGCGAGGCTGTAAAAGTAGCAAGGCTATAAAAGTAGCGAGGCCACATACATGATTGAGGTAGTATATGTACATGTAGTTATGGTTAAAGTGACTATGCATATATGATGAACAGAGAGTAGCAGTAGCGTAAAAAAGGGGTTGGCCAGTTAGCCAATGTACGGGAGCACTGGTTGGTCGGTCCAATTGAGGTAGTATGTACATGAAAGTATAGTTAAAGGGGGGGGCAAAAAGTCCGGATAGCCATTTGATTACCTGTTTAGGAGTCTTATGGCTTTAGGGTAAAAACTGTTGAGAAGCCTTTTTGTCCTAGACTTGGCACTTGCCATGCGGTAGTAGAGAGAACAGTCTATGACTGGGGTGGCTGGGGTCTTTGACAATTTTTAGGGCCTTCCTCTGACACCGCCTGGTGTAGAGGTCCAGGATGGCAGGCAGCTTAGCCCCAGTGATGTACTGGGCCGTACGCACTACCCTCTGTAGTGCCTTGCGGTCAGAGGCGGAGCAATTGCCGTACCAGGCAGTGATGCAACCAGTCAGGATGCTCTCGATGTTGCAGCTGTAGAACCTTTTGAGGATATCAGGTCCCATGCCAAATCTTTTTAGTCTCCTGAGGTGGAATAGGCTTTGTCGTGCCCTCTTCACAACTGTCTTGGTGTGTTTGGACCATTCTAGCTTGTTGTTGATGTGGACACCAAGGAACTTGAAGCTCTCAACCTGCTCCACTACAGCCCCGTCAATGAGAATGGGGGTGTGCTCGGTCCTCCTTTTCCTGTAGTCCACAATCATCTCCTTATTCTTGGTTACGTTGAGGGAGAGGTTGTTGTCCTGGCACCACACGGCCAGGTCTCTGACCTCCTCCCTGTAGGATGTCTCGTCATTGTCGGTGATCAGGCCTACCACGGTTGTGTCGACTGCAAACTTAATGATGGTGTTGGAGTCGTGCCTGGCCATGCAGTCGTGGGTGAACAGGGAGTACAACAGGGGACTGAGCACGCACCCCTGGGGATGCGGTTCCACGGTTCCATACTAGAGTGACACCCAATGTAGAGCATTTAATAGGGAGCAGTGGGGCCGACACTACCCGGTGAAATGTAAGGCGCCAAATTCAAAATCCAAAAGTTGAATTATTAAACATTCATCAATATACAAGTGTTGCATAGTCATCAAAAGCTCTGATTCTTGGCAATATCACAGCGTTGTCAGATTTCAAAAAGGCTTAACGGCGAAAGCACAACATTTGATTGTTTGAGGATAGCCCCTCTCAAATTTTACCCATTAGCATCAATCCATAACCCACGCGGGACTCACAAAACGCATAAAATTGCTAATATAAAATCACTTACCTTTGATGAACTTCTTCTGAGGGCTTCCCAAGTGTCCAACGAAGACAATCCATGCTTCTTTTGTTAGAAAAAATTATTTATTATATCCATATATCTCTGTTTGGTTGGCGCGTTATGTTAATAAAATCCACCATTGAGTCGCCCATCGAACCGTGAAGAGAACGCGTTCAAATTATACCTATCATACAGTGGGGCAAAAAAGTATTTAGTCAGCCACCAATTGTGCAAGTTCTCCAACTTAAAAAGATGAGAGAGGCCTGTAATTTTCATCATAGGTACACTTCAACTATGACAGACGAAATGAGAAAAAGAAATCCAGAAAATCACATTGTAGGATTTTTAATTTATTTATTTGCAAATTATGGTGGAAAATAAGTATTTGGTCAATAACAAAAGATTATCTCAATACTTTGTTATATACCCTTTGTTGGCAATGACAGAGGTCAAACGTTTTCTGTAAGTCTTCACAAGGTTTTCACACACTGTTGCTGGTATTTTGGCCCATTCCTCCATGCAGATCTCCTCTAGAGCAGTGATGTTTTGGGGTTGTCGCTGGGCAACACGGACTTTCAACTCCCTCCAAAGATTTTCTATGGGGTTGAGATCTGGAGACTGGCTAGGCCACTCCAGGACCTTGAAATGCTTCTTACGAAGCCACTCCTTCGTTGCCCGGGCGGTGTGTTTGGGATCATTGTCATGCTGAAAGACCCAGCCACGTTTCATCTTCAATGCCCTTGCTGATGGAAAGAGGTTTTCACTCAAAATCTCACGATACATGGCCCCATTCATTCTTTCCTTTACACGGATCAGTCGTCCTGGTCCCTTTGCAGAAAAACAGCCCCAAAGCAGGATGTTTCCACCCCCATGCTTCACAGTAGGTATGGTGTTCTTTGGATGCAACTCAGCATTCTTTGTCCTCCAAACACGACGAGTTGAGTTTTTACTAAAAAGTTCTATTTTGGTTTCATCTGACCATATGACATTCTCCCAATCCTCATCTGGATCATCCAAATGCTCTCTAGCAAACTTCAGACGGGCTTGAACATGTACTGGCTTAAGCAGGGGGACACGTCTGGCACTGCAGGATTTGAGTCCCTGGCGGCGTAGTGTGTTACTGATGGTAGGCTTTGTTACTTTGGTCCCAGCTCTCTGCAGGTCATTCACTAGGTCCCCCCGTGTGGTTCTGGGATTTTTGCTCACCGTTCTTGTGATCATTTTGACCCCACGGGGTGAGATCTTGCGTGGAGCCCCAGATCGAGGAAGATTATCAGTGGTCTTGTATGTCTTCCATTTCCTAATAATTGCTCCCACAGTTGATTTCTTCAAACCAAGCTGCTTACCTATTGCAGATTCAGTCTTCCCAACCTGGTGCAGGTCTACAATTTTGTTTCTGGTGTCCTTTGACAGCTCTTTGGTCTTGGCCATAGTGGAGTTTGGAGTGTGACTGTTTGAGGTTGTGGACAGGTGTCTTTTATACTGATAACAAGTTCAAACAGGTGCCATTAATACAGGTAACGAGTGGAGGACAGAGGAGCCTCTTAAAGAAGAAGTTACAGGTCTGTGAGAGCCAGAAATCTTGCTTGTTTGTATGTGACCAAATACTTATTTTCCACCATAATTTGCAAATAAATTCATTAAAAATCCTACAATGTGATTTTCTGGATTTTTTTTCCTCATTTTGTCTGTCATAGTTGAAGTGTACCTATGATGAAAATTACAGGCCTCTCTCATCTTTTTAAGTGAGAGAACTTGCACAATTGGTGGCTGACTAAATACTTTTTTGCCCCACTGTATAT
>QNTS01000654.1:0-10297 GCA_003317085.1 Hucho hucho
CCTCGGGGTTTTGCCTGCCATATCCGTTCTGTTTCACTCACAGACAAATGGTTAACAGTTTTGGAAAATTCAGAGTGTTTCCTATCCAATGGTACTAAATATATGCATATCCTATTTTCTGGGCCTGAATGGGAGGCATTTTACTTTGGGCACGCCAGGCTCTCCAAAACCGTCACCTCAGGAGCTGCTCCCTGAGAAGTTAATCTTAACAAATTGCCCTTCAACCTCAAAGGTCCATTCAACTATAGCCCTACCATAGATCAGATCACTCAATTTACCAGTATATAAAGCAAAATGTGGGACCCACGCCCTACACCCAAGAAACTCATCATTTGTTTCTTAGTCAAAGGGTTTTGGCGCCTCCAGGATGGCCTGCTTCCTAGTTAAATTTAGGGTGCGGCCTTCCTGAGTGAGGTTGTATCCTAGATAGATAACTTCAGATTGCCATAACTGTTACAATTTCTTTTTACTTACTTTATGGCCCTACTCTGCCATATATGTCAATAACTGCAATGTACCTGTTTTGCATCCTTCACAAGTAGTAAAAATGTTTTTACATTTCCTTAGGAGATAACAATAATCTCCTAAAGTAATAGTACAATTTAGATAGAGAATGGTGTTTCTCACAAATGTTAAAATGAAATTCTGATTTTTTAATTCGTGATGAAGTTGATCATTCTTCATTAGGAATTGTTTTAAAATTTAGGGCTTTTCAAAACATTTCTATACAAATTAAATCCCACACCCCAGTGAGACGTCCGCAATCCCATTGATTGTTCCTACACCCATTCACATCACACACACACACGGTATTTTATGGTTGGTTTCTTACTGCCATAATCATGTACAAATACTCTGTTATCGTTAATAGACCAGTTTCCAATAGACCAATTTCCAATCAGCACATTTGATATCTATTATTCTGTAGATTATTTCTGTTAACCATTACTAAATATCTTCTCCTTTTCCTTTCTTTTTGCAATTGCGGCGAATATGTCCCTTCCTCCCACAATAATCGCAGGGGGCTGGGCAGTCCCTCGCGAAGTGCCCTGTCTTCTGACAATTAAAACATTTCCTCTTTACTTTCTCACCTACACCGGTGGAACCTGTGTCCCCGGAATTCTCTCCCTTTCCTGCCTGTGTCGGGAGCGCAGAGAGAACTGGCAATCTGATCTGTACTATCCATGTCTGACTTGGCTCTACCTTTTTATTGACTTCCTTTTTATCTTTTATTCCCTCCACTCTTTTTCGGGTTTCAGAGAGCCATACCCTAGCTGTATTTAAACCCTCTTTTCTCTGTTTATTCTCATCCTTTCCACATTCCTTATGTATCTGTTTTATTATAAATTCTAGCTTTTCTACATCTAGATGTCCATCAAATCCATACTTCTTTCTCCATTTTGGACCAAAATAAATGTTTCTTTTATCTTTTAACTCCATATAGCGCTCATCTCCCGTAAGTTCGGGAACCTCGTTTGAAGATTTACTGCCCATTGTTAATAAAAAACCTTTCTATGTGTTTCACACGTAATGTGTATGTCACTACCCCCTATGTGTGTGCTAGGCTGACCCTCTATGTTCCCAATATATGTGTATCTATATTAGGTCTCCATGATCTATGTGTGTGGTTCCTAATGTTATCAAATGACTCTAATTATGTTTCTATGTGTATTCCCACACTCTATGTGATATGTTCTACCATGTGGGTTTCTCCTTTCTGGAAACTTTAACTATAGAGGCGATTTTCGATTGGACATTAGATCTCACCCATATACAACTATAAGTTATTTTCCAGGGGTCATAAAGCCCTAGTTAACCGCCTATTTTTCTGTTGTTTCTTGTGACTTTTGAAGTTAATATCTCATATCTCACACTGCTAAATTAGGTTTCCCTCTCCTCCTGTTTTGGACTTTATTTCAGTGGCCGGTCTGTAGAATTGATGGGGTTATCGTGTTCACATAGAATTACCGTCTATCTCACAAAACCTAGTTTATATCCTCACGTGTATCAACCAGTTTGACTGTTAGGTCTTACATAAGGACTTTATTTAGGTATGTCTTTTGAATTATCGACCTAGGCAAATTTACCATTTAAGTTATCCTAATCACAAAATCACCATCTTTTCACAGAGCACCTATTTAATATCCCTGCTTAATAACCCGTGTGTGCAAAGTCCGGATCTATTAAGATAGTTTTATTTATGGCAGCGCCTTACCTCAGGTCATTTCGGACCTGCCTCTGTGGATCGTTTATAGATCGTTTGAAGTTAACTTCCTGCTACTTACAAAGTAGAAACTAGTAAATCTGTTAAGAATGATTAAGCTCCTATTTTTGCTAAATTCCAAACATGTTAGAACCAAAATAAACTCCTATTTTTGCTAAATTCTAACATTTTAGAACCACAATTAAAATCAATCCCCCCAAATCCGTAAATAAAGATTTTACTGGCCTGTCTTGCAGACTGGGAAAAGCAATGTCGGTTGGATCTCGTCACCGTCTCTGTCATTCTTAGATATACACCGGCCTGCAATAGTTCCCCAATGTCAGGGGGAAGGTCTTTGATCTTACGTATGCGATCATCCGCCCGTGCACGGTATTCTGCGTTTTATCTTTGGACGACAGAAATAGATATTGAGATCCGACTCGAAGGACCAAAATGTTATGGACATTTTGTTCTCAATGTTCTAAAATGAACTTCTATTAACCTACTCTGTCTGTAACCCAAAGGTCGTAAAGCTTTGGTTAAGATGAAACAGACAGAGACCCAGCTGCAGAGAACATATGTCAAAAGGTTTATTCACGCGAGAGCTCTCCTGAGATACAATGCACATTCGCTTATATAGTCACACATAGCGTCATAAATGTCCATACAAATAGCATCACATATGTCCCTCCTTGTCCACTTCAATACATACATTTACTATCTTGTCCTGCAACATGTTTCACAATCCTATTACAAGCCCAACAGTATTTTCCCCTCCCTGGCTGGAGAGGCCTTCTTCCTCTTATCAGTTCCACAGTGATCACATGCTGTCTGTCACTGGTTCCTACTTTTCTATGCACACACATTCAAGCCATTTATAAAAATACTGTACTGGTTCTCATTATCTTAGAAGTATAATTCATTTAGTCATCATTAAACATTTAAACCATATAAAATCATTTATAACAGTTACATTAACAAGAATTTAAGCTTTCAACTGCTATAAGACACTTGTATTACCTACATGTTTAATATCCATAATATTTATGATTATTTATTTGAATTAGCACGCCCTCCAGTTTCACCGGAAGTTGTCCCGCTAGCGGGACACCTAAAATAGTACCCGCAAAACACCAGTCTCAACGTCAATAGTGAAGAGGCGACTCCGGGATGCTGGCCTTCTAGGCAGAGTTGCAAAGAAAAAGCCATGTATCAGACTGGCCAATAAAAAGAAAAGATGCTGCCTTCTGTGTTAGTCAGTCTCACTGTTGTTTACAGGCTCTGTCTTAATTGGGGAGGACAGGAGAGAGATGAGTGGGGCAATTGTCACGACTTCTGCCGAAGTCGGTCCCTCTCCTTGCTCGGGCGGCGTTCGGCAGTCGACGTCACCGGTTTTCCAGCCATTTTTCCATTGGTTTTGTCTTGTTTTACACACCTGGTTTCAATCCCACAATTATTTGTTCATTATTTAACCCTCTGTTCCCCCATTTTCAGCAGAGTTGCAAAGAAAAAGCCATGTATCAGACTGGCCAATAAAAAGAAAAGATTAAGATGGGCAAAAGAACAGACACTGGACAGAGGAATTCTGCCTAAGAGGCCAGCATCCCGGAGTCACCTCTTCACTGTTGATGTTGAGAATGGTGTTTTGCGTGTACTATTTAATGAAGCTGCCAGTATAGAACTTTCAGCAAACCTAGTATATACAGTACTTGCCGTTTCACGTTCTCAGGTTTGGAATCTCACTTGAAAAAGGACAGTTGACTTTCGTACTCGCTATACGCTTTCTTGTTTGGACAGTTTCACCACTACCATGTGAGTTGTCTTTTCCCTTACAGCTTAGATTACAAGGAGCACAGAAAACACACACATACACCTAGTATTTCACTGGAATTCTTTACTGTGTATTTCTAATAGTTTAGCAGAAGGTCACCATTCCGCATTAGAGTTGTTAAGTGCATGAGAAAACAATACATTTACTAATTAATCTGTTTCTGATTCTTTGGCTCATTTGCAGCTCCATTCGTCCAGTAGGTTGTCTTTTACTACTACAATATATAATTTGCACTATTTTGTTGCTGTTTTTCATGTAACACACAGATGTTCTGCAGTTATATTCTGAACATTGCTGTAATGCGTCTGTGTGTAGCTGGTGTAGGAGTCAGGCGCAGGACAGCAGATATGAGTAAATAATAGCAATTTTACTCAATATTAAAAGAATAAACGTCAAAAACTTGCCGAGCCCACAAATACGGACCGCAATACAATAACCAAACACTCAAACAAACATGGGGGAACAGAGGATTAAATAATGAACAAGTAATTGTGGGATTGAAACCAGGTGTGTAAAACAAGACAAAACCAATGGAAAAATGAAAAGTGGATCGGCGATGGCTAGAAAACCGGTGACGTCGACCGCCGAACGCCGCCCGAGCAAGGAGAGGGACCGACTTCGGAAGAAGTCGTGACAATTGCCCCTCATCTCTCTCCTGTCCTCCCCAGTTAAGAGAGCCTGTAAACAACAGTGAGACTGACTAACACAGAAGGCAGCACTGGACAGCCATGCAGGCAAAGGTAACACCAGTTTCAGCCTCTCATTTCTCCCTTTAAAACAGAGCCTAACACACACATGCATACTCAGATGTTGGTATACAAGCCATATTAAAACCAACTATCTCCAAGTTTACCATTTCAGACAGCCGTTTCCCTTCACACTAATACACAAACTGTTCATGTGATGTCACCATTACTCTCAGTCGTTGCAAAATATGCTTTTACTTACAATATCTATTCAAAATCAAATTTTCTTTCTCCTGGGAATCATCTTTTATGCAGTGATGGTGAAATGGACAAACACATCAGCTGTTGCTTCATTGAATAATAAAATTGCCATGCAATCATATCTTGTGTAATCTGTTCATTCTTTTGAAAGAATGTGGATTGTTCTACATGAAATTCTCTGAAGGATGAGGAAGAAATCCAGCAGGTTGTCCTACATTTGAGGACTATCTGCAGGATTCCTGCAGGATTGTTGTCCTGAAGGACTACCTGCATGATTCATACCTGCATGGCCCTGAAAATCTTGTGGGATATCATGCAGGACATCAATTCTGCAGGATTCCTGTAGGACTTTTTTGTCCTGTTTATTAAGCCAATGCCACAAACAATTGTCCACACTGGAAAATGTCAAAACAACTACAGCCAAAGTATGTTTCCTCACATCCAGTAACGGGTGTTTCTCAAAGATGCCAGTCTAAGTCACTATTTCAAGACTGAATATAGGAGGGGGAGGCACGCAAAATAGGAATCAATGTGTGTGTTTCGCCTTCTGCCACCGGCTGAGCTTATCCAGAAGATCTGTTCTGCTTCACATGCCGTGTCTTCACACACACACACACGTCATACCCACCACTGAGTGTGTGAACCCCCATGCTTGTGCCGGTCCAAATCAGCGTTCCAATAACAAACCCACTATTGGCTGCTATGATTATTCCCTGTGACAAATGCTGGACGCTTATATCTGACGTGTTCAGCCGCACAGTGTCGGCCTTCGCTCTATACTGTACTGGGGTGTTTGTGTCTCTCTGTGTTTTGTGTGTATGCGAATAGTCCATGTAGAGAACAGTACAGAGAGGTAGAATGAAGTCAAGAGAATAAACCTTTTAGCGAATAAGCACATTTATTTAGTCACTTATGCCTGGACACTGGACGGCTGTAATTAATAGGTATTATATATTTAAAGCTACAATATGTAACTTTTTGAGTGTGTCAAGAACTGCAATGCTGCTGGGTTTTTCTTCAGGCACGCTCAACAGTTTCCTGTGTGTATCAAAAATGGTCCACCACCCAAAGGACATCCAGCCAACTTGACAACTGTGGGAAGCATTGGAGTCAACATGAGCCAGCTTCCCTGTGGAACACTTGACACCTTGTAGAGTCCATGCCCTGACAAATTCAGACTGTTCGGAGGGCCTAATGTTTTGTACACTCAGTGTAGATATGTAGTGTAATAATTATTGATGTTTTCTTTATTGATGTGTTTGACAGATCGTCATTGGAAACAAAACAGTTCTTAATTGACTTACCTGTAAATAACGGTGAAATAAAAATGTTTAACAAATGGTAGGGCCGAGAGTGAATCTTTTGTGACTGAAACCGCAAAACAATGCATAAAAAAACAACAACAGGGATCCCCCCCACAAAGAGTCATTGAGGTGACTGCTGTAATAAGCAGAAAGGAGTTGCAGTTTCCTTAGTGGTGCTGTAAAGTGGACCACACATGCAGATATGTGCGCAGCTGAGGGCACTTCACTCTTAATGTGGGGGGATTTGTGCAGTGAAGCCTTCCCAGACAGGGTCTTATGGCACAAGGTACGGTATAGCATGGTATATGATGTGGTGGCGGTGGCTGTGTGCGTCTGAGGCTGGGCCTCGGGGTAATAGGGCCGTGTCCGTTCACAGGGGCTCCCGGGCCGGACACACGTCTGAGTGAACAGATACAGGGCCATGTCTGTGTGAGTGTGTGTGTGTATGTGTATGCATGTGTGCGTATGAGGCGGGACCCCCACCGCTAAGGGCCAAATCACCCGCTGACAGACAGACTGTGAGCCGTCGCCGATGATACCGTGGGGATGCGCAGCGGTGCGCTCCCTCCGTCCCACAGGACCTAACCCATATCATATCCTATCTGGGGCTCTTTTCTCTCCCTCTATCTTTTGTGCCCCGGGATGCACTGCGGTAGGTCAGGTATACAGGGGGGAAAGGGCGAAAGGGGAAACTTATGACCATTGTCTCAAGCCCAGTGATTCCCCAGCCTGCTCAAATGTCCTGTCTTTTCAACATACCTGAGTTCTCTCTCTCCTCTACATCTTTGCGAAGCAAATCCCCCCACCTCCCTCAGCCCCCACCACCTCCGAGTCTCCCCCTCTCCTTCTCCTCATCCCCTCCCTAACTTTCCTCTCAATGGGTTCTTCTGGTC
This sequence comes from Hucho hucho, assembly GCA_003317085.1. Classification (NCBI taxonomy): domain Eukaryota; kingdom Metazoa; phylum Chordata; class Actinopteri; order Salmoniformes; family Salmonidae; genus Hucho; species Hucho hucho. The sequence continues at coordinate 7,179 of QNTS01000654.1, forward strand.
TAACAATGCGGCCCGGGGGAGAGGAAGGGGGGAGAGGGGAGAGAGTCCTGGCCCTGGTTATGAGTGGCTGGGAGTGGAGTGCACCTGGATGGGCAGGCTTCCTGGCCACGCTGTGAGGGGCTATTGTGTGGCATGTCAGCGGCTCGCTCCTTTAATGGGGCCTGTATATCATCGTTCTGATTATGGCAGATGACTGGGGCCGGGGGCTCGGGAACCCCCCTGAGCTCGGGGGACAGGGCTTAAAACGCGGGACCCCAAATCCCATCGGCTGAAATCCTAGCACTTAACCCCGGCTATGGCATTGTATGCTGCCATAGGGATTTTTTTAGCCTGATTCTTTTTAAATGGACTCCTCTGTCCGTCCCCCCTCCTCCAATCCACCTTCTCTCCCACCCACCCCCCATTCACTCCATGGATTCTTTACTTGTTTTTTTCCATCTTCCTTCAGTATATAACTTTTTTCCAGTGCAGGAAAAGGAGGTCGGGGCAAGCACCTGTCTCCTCTGTTTTCACACGTTTAACAAGCAGACGCAGCTTCCCCACTTTCTCGGCCTCAAGCCGGATTCAGAGAGACCGAACGACAGAACACTTTCACGGGACGAAATATTTCCATTAACTGCAATAACGTGGACGTTCAACTCGCAGACACTTATTGAAAGTATCCTAGACAGCAAACCCACATTTTATGCAACCTGACTGTTTCTCAGCACAATGCTGATCCATCTCAACTTGGAAGACTTGGGCCAGTTAAGTGACTTACCTGGATAGACAGAAGTTGAAGAATCAAATCAATTAAATTCAAATCCAACGTATTTTATAAAGCACTTTTTACATCAAGAAGCTCCTCAGGGTAAGCTGGAAATCGGGTCAAGGGTCAGGGCTTGGTGGAGATGTCGTTGCTTCCCCGGGTGGTCTGAGAGGTGGTCGTCCCTGGAGCAGGAGCCTGTGCCTCAGTAGAGCCATAACCACACCAGTCCAGGGCCCTGTGGTACGAGAACTGGGCCCAGTTTTACAAAAGTTATCTATACTCAACAAAAATATAAAACGCAACATGTAAAGTGTTGGTCCCATGTTTCATGAGCTGAAATAAAAGATCCCAGAAATGTTCCTTATGCACAAAAAACGTATTTCTCTAAAAGTTTGTGCACACCTTTTTTTCCATCCCTGTTAGTGAGCATTTCTCCTTTGCCAAGATAATCCATCCATCTGACGGGTGTGGCAGATCAAGAAGGTGATTAAACAGCATGAACATTACACATGTGCACCTTGTGCTGGGGACAATAAAAGGCCACTCTAAAATGTGCAGTTTTGTCACACAACACAATGCCACAGATGTCTACAGTTTTGAAGGAGCGTCCAATTGGCATACTGACCGCGGGAATCTCCACCAGAGCAATCAATGTTACTTGAGGAACCAATACCAATGTCATTTTAGAGAATTTGGCAGTACATCGAACCGGGCTCGTAAGACCACGTGTAACCACGCCAGCCCAGGACCTTCTCTTCTGGCTTCTTCACCTGCAGGATCATCTGAGACCAGCCACCTGGACAGCTGATGAAACTGAGGAGTATTTCTGTCTGTAAAAAAGCCCTTTGTGGGGAAAAACTCATTCTGATTGGCTCCCCAGTGGGTGGGCCTATGCCATCCCAGGCCCCCTCATGGCTGCACCCCTGCCGTCATGTGAAATCCATAGATTATGGCCTAATGAATTTATTTAAATTCACTGATTTCCTTATATGAACTGTAACTCAGTAAAATCGTTGAAATTGTTACATATATACACACACACACACACACACACACACACACACACACACACACACACACACAATATATACACACACACACACACACACACACACAAACACATATATACATATACATACGTATATATGTGTGTGTGTGTGTGTATATATATATACAGTGAGGGAAAAAAGTATTTGATCCCCTGCTGATTTTGTACGTTTGCCCACTGACAAAGAAATGATCAGTCTATAATTTTAGGTGGTAGGTGTATTTGAACAGTGAGAGACAGAATAACAACAAAAAAATCCAGAAAAACGCATGTGAAAAATGTTATAAATTGATTTGCATTTTAATGAGGGAAATAAGTATTAAAACCCCTCTCAATCAGAAAGATTTCTGGCTCCCAGGTGTCTTTTATACAGGTAACGAGCTGAGATTAGGAGCACAATCTTAAAGGGAGTGCTCCTAATCTCAGCTTGATACCTGTATAAAAGACACCTGTCCACAGAAGCAATCAATCAATCAGATTCCAAACTCTCCACCATGGCCAAGACCAAAGAGCTCTCCAAGGATGTCAGGGACAAGATTGTAGACCTACACAAGGCTGGAATGGGCTACAAGACCATCGCCAAGCAGCTTGGTGAGAAGGTGACAACAGTTGGTGCGATTATTCGCAAATGGAAGAAACACAAAAGAACTGTCAATCTCCCTTGGCCTGGGGCAATGATCATGAACTACACGGGAGGATCTTGTCAATGATCTCAAGGCAGCTGGGACCATAGTCACCAAGAAAACAATTGGTAACACACTACGCCGTGAAGGACTGAAATCCTGCAGCGCCCGCAAGGTCCCCCTGCTCAAGAAAGCACATATACATGCCCGTCTGAAGTTTGCCAATGAACATCTGAATGATTCAGAGGACAACTGGGTGAAAGTGTTGTGGTCAGATGAGACCAAAATGGAGCTCTTTGGCATCAACTCAACTCGCCGTGTTTGGAGGAGGAGGAATGCTGCCTATGACCCCAAGAACACCATCCCCACCGTCAAACATGGAGGTGGAAACATTATGCTTTGGGGGTGTTTTTCTGCTAAGGGGACAGGACAACTTCACCGCATCAAAAGGGACGATGGACGGGGCCATGTACCGTCAAATCTTGGGTGAGAACCTCCTTCCCTCAGCCACGGCATTGAAAATGGGTCGTGGATGGGTATTCCAGCGGACAATGACCCAAAACACACGACCAAGGCAACAAAGGAGTGGCTCAAGAAGAAGCACATTAAGGTCCTGGAGTGGCCTAGCCAGTCTCCAGACCTTAATCCCATAGAAAATCTGTGGAGGGAGCTGAAGGTTCGAGTTGCCAAACGTCAGCCT
>QNTS01000654.1:13887-31151 GCA_003317085.1 Hucho hucho
TACATACACCTTAGCCAAATACATTTAAACTCAGTTTTTCACAATTCCTGACACTTAATCCTAGTTAAAATGACCTGTCTTAGGTCAGTTAGGATCACCACTTTATTTTAAGAATGTGAAATATCAGAATAATAGTAGAGAGAATGATTTATTTAAGCTTTTATTTCTTTCATCACATTCCCAGTGGGTCAGAAGTTTACATACATTCAATTAGTATTTGGTAGCATTGCCTTTAAATTGTTTAACTTGGGTCAAATGTTTTGGGTAGCCTTCCACAAGCTTCCCACAATAATTTGGGTGAATTTTGGCCCATTCCTCCTGACAGAGCTGGTGTAACTGAGTCAGGTTTGTAGGCCTTACCTCCTTGCTCGCACACGCCTTTTCAGTTCTGCCCACATATTTTCTATAGTATTGAGGTCAGGGTTTTGTGATGGCCACTCCAATACCTTGACTTTGTTGTCCTTAAGCCATTTTGCCACAACTTTGGAAGTATGCTTGGGGTCATTGTCCATTTGGAAGACCCATTTGCAACCAAGCTTTAACTTCCTGACTGATGTCAATATATCCACATAATTTTCCTTCCTCATGATATCATCTATTTTGTGAAGTGCACCAGACCCTCCTGCAGTAAAGCACCCCAACAACATGATGCTGCCACCCCCGTGCTTCACGTTTGGGATGGTGTTTTTCAGCTTGCAACCCTCCACCTTTTTCTTCCAAACATAACAATGGTCATTATGGCCAAACAGTTCTATTTTTGTTTAATCAGACCAGAGGACATTTCTCCAAAAAGTACGATCTTTGTCCCCATGTGCAGTTGCAAACCGTAGTCTGGCTTTTTTATGGTGGTTTTGGAACAATGGCTTCTTCCTTGCTGAGCGGCCTTTCAGGTTATGTCGATATAGGACTCGTTTTACTGTGGATATAGATACTTTTGTACCTGTTTCCTCCAGCATCTTCACAAGGTCCTTTGCTGTTGTTCTGGGATTGATTTGCACTTTCCGCACCAAAGGACGTTCATCTCTAGGAGACAGAATGCGTCTCCTTCCTGAGCGGTATGACGGCTGCGTGGTCCCATGGTGTTTATACTTGCGTACTATTGTTTGTACAGATGAACGTGGTACCTTCAGGTGTTTGGAAATTGCTCCCAAGGATGAACCAAACAACTTGGTCCAGTATATTGCCTATCGGATAGGATTAAATGCATAGAGCCCCCATTCAAGAAAATTATTAATCCGTTCTATTCATTCTATTTCTATGCATTTAATCCTATCCGATTGGGGAAATCCAGATCGATAACTTTTGAAAAGTTATCCAGAGCATGACAGCCATTTCAACATCACATACATCAGGGTTGTATTCAGTAGGGCACAATCTAGCAAAATGTGTTCAAAACAAAAGTTGACAAGTTCAAGTAGCTCTACCCTCAGATTCCCAACCTTTTTTCCTGTTTGCTCCTATGGAACATAACCCAGGGCTGTTCAATGACCATGCCCTTGAAGGCCAAACCCCTGCTGTTTTTTGTCTACCTGGTAGTTAATTCATATAATTGATTAGGCCAGATATTTTACTCACCTGTTGTCCTCCTAGCCAGGCCTGAGTTAGCTTCTCATTAGAAGGAAAGACTGAAAACCAAAAGTGTGTTGGCCTTCTAGGACAGTAGTTGAATAGCCTTGATGTACAGTATAGTACTCAGAGAAATGATCACTCCAATGTGACATAACAGGCATTACAAATTATACTATTTTAACAGTTATCATACAATATTGTACAATCAATGCACAAGTCTTTGACTTAAGGACATGAGAAAAAAACTATATTACAGTGAGCCTTGAATAATGAGATGTCATTTGTTGCACTTGGCCTGATAGTGCCGAGCTCAGAGTTGGGTGCTGGAAACACAAAGTCCCTTCATTTTAAATATGTTGAAAGCATTTCCACAGTATGTGATCAGTACGTGAATGAATTAATGAATCAATTACAATGCATGACTGAATAAATTAATGGATACATTAATGAAGAACATTTATTAATTTAGAGGATTAAATGAATTCATGAGAATCTTGTGCATGTCTCTCCTTGTGTATATAAAGAGACACGTTAGCTGCACGACCAGCTCCCCATGCTGGCTGAGTCCTAGAAGAGCAGCTTGACACACACCCACAACTTTTGTCCAGGATTTGAAATATTTTATGGTCAATATTAAATTAAGAGGTGCAGTCTAAGTTACCTAAAAATACATCTTACAAGTGAATGTTAAGAAAAAAGTGCTCAAGCAATAAAGATGTAGACATATTTCAAGGAACTGAGAGAAGTGTAATTTACTTGAGGGACCAATACCACTGAATTGATTGGTGTTGTACGAGCTGGATCCTACTTGAATGACAATAAAATAATTTCAACTGACCCAGATAGAACAATCATTACCTCAAGGCATGCAGCACAAATAAGGAATGTGTGTGGTTGTTCTGTTCATCTACGAGGACAAGGAGAAATGCTTGTGTAATTGAGCATTTTGGGCTTTAAGTGGTGTGTGTGTGTGCGCGCATGTCTCTCTGTTTGTGTGTGTGTGTGTGTGTGTGTGTTCTGTTCGTCTATTTATTTGGAAATACAGAGTGTCTGAGGAAAAAAAGGGCAGGCCACATTGAGCTGCTCTTAATGAGGTGAAAATTGCGTGTCTGGAAGTGCTGTCTCCGAGCTAGCAGACAATACTCTCCTGCCGCAGGACAGACATATGTTACAGCTCCTCTTCTAAGCTCCAGCTATTTATCATCATAGGACTAACTAACATAATTATCATCATCAACATTATCATCATTGCCATCAGAAACCTCTCTGGCGAGAGTTTGTTGACAAGCTGGGTACATTATTTTCACTGTTTGGGAATGACTTGTGCCTTAGAATAACATTTATCAATTCTCTGCTGTTCAAAGCCATGATACAACAAACAACTGATTTGGACCCGTTAGCCACAGCCACTGTCATTTTAGTCTGTGGTGTGCATACATTCTTGATACACACGGGAAACTGTTGAGCATGAAAAACACCCAGCAGTGTTGCAGTTCTTGACACACTCAAACCGGTGAATCTGGCACCTACAACCATACCGTTCAAAGGCACTTAAGAACTGTCGTCTTGTCCATTCACCCTCTGAGTGGCACACATACACAATCCATGTCTCAATTGTCTCAAGGCTTAAAAATCGTTCTTTAACCCGTCTCCTCCACCTCAATCTACATTGATTGAAGTGGATTTAACATGTGACGTAAATAAGGGATCATAGCTTTCACCTGGTCAGTCTGTCATGGAAAGAGCAGGTGTCCTTAATGTTTTGTACACTCAGTGTACATTATATGACATTTAGCAGAGGCTTTTATTCGTAGGGTGGTCCCAGCGGGAATCGGACCCATGACCCTAGTCTTGCAAGCACCATGTTCTTCCAACTGAGCGACACAGGATAATAGATTGAGGTTAATTTAAGGGACCAAACTTCACATCTATAACCCCCTCCATTTTACACATAGATTCATGTTGACAGTGGGTGTTTCTCAATATGCATACTACCATGCTCCACACACTCATGCTATGAGTGCATTCTCTGACGACGTTCTCTTGACTACGTTCTTGTGAGGACGAGAGTGTGGAGAACGCATAAAATATCATTCGCATAAAACACATCATTTGAGAAGCACTCGCACTCCCCCTACTGTATTACCTCACGCTGCTTCTCCCCATTCACTGAACCTTCTTCCAGCCAGGACAATAGACAAAACAAAATAAACACAAAGCAAGCGTTTTACTTCATAATTATCAGCTAGATATGTGAATCGTAATAATGTAGCTAACCAGATAGTTGAACAGGCAAAAACGACTTAAAACAAATATTATGCAAGGTCGATGTCAATTCTTTGTGGCAAACTGGCTAGCTAACAGTAGCAGCTAGCCAGTTAGCCCTATTTACTTATTATGGGCTTGTGATCTACGGTACGTAGGCAGGTAAACATGCCAAAATTAACACAGCATGTACTTAGTAACGTATCAAGAGCAAACATTGTAGTCAGACAACATATGAGATGTGAATAGTTACCATATCATTCCAAAGTCAGTGTATTTTCTCACACTTCAGCTAAAATAATGGAGCCATTGATTAAGAAATTGTGCATAGTTTTTTACGTGATTGCGTCATATTTCTTTGCATACTTTCTGTTGAATCTTGCGTCGATGAATGCTTAACAATATGTACAAATGGAGTATGCATTCAAGAAGTGCCCTCCGTGCTCTGTTTCGCATACTTTGATTTGGACTCATACTCCGACCCTCCCGTACTCCAATTTACATGCTCTGAGCACAGTAGTATGCATTTTGAGAAACGCCCAGTGTCTGTGGCATCTGTGAGTGATGTGAAGCAGATATTGATGTAGCTAACATTAACATTCATATGACATTAAGAGTAACATGAAGCATGATGTTTTAGTCTGCCCAGAAGCTGCGGATGAAAACTTTATAGTCAATTCTGGCACTTTTATACTGACGTGAAATGTAGATTATGGTGCATTGAAATGTGGAGTGTGCAACGTCACAAAAATACTTACAAAACTGAATTAAAACCGTATCATATGGTTAGTGTCTGGCAACATTACCAGTGCAGTAGGGAAACAGGTGACAAAATAAAACATTTAAAAAGTCCTTGCGTGTCAAAGGTGAGTGATGGGGACTTGGCGGTGCAGCCTGCCCCCCAACGTCCTCCTACCTCCCCCCTTTAATCTGTCGCCCCAGCACCCAGGCTCTTCCTGCTGGTAAGCAGCACCTGGGCGAAGACGATGTGGAGGTGGGAGATTTATAGAGTGTGAGTAGGGTCTGCGAATTGGAATGTTTCCTAAACGCCGGGGCAAGCTAGCCACCGCGCAACATTCAAACAGGCTAATTAACTCTCTGGGGGAAGTCAGTGCAGCGGCTCAGAGTACATACAGAATCACTGTGTTAGGCTGGTCCCCACCCCACTCTCTTTTTAGAAAGCATCTTGGAACACGAGGCCGACGTACGCTCACCTCCGTGTGTCAGATGAGAACCAGTTAATGTGTCAGTAATTGGATGAGCGTTATTTTTAGAAAAGGCTTTTAAAAATAACCTTGCCATGGGTGTTTTTTGACGGCCCGAGTATTCCGCCTGCCGTCCTCTTCACACCACCATCTACCAAAAAAGAACAGAAAGGAGGGAACATAAATTTGAAATACTGCTCCCAGCTCGGGTATTAAGGTGTGTTTCCTTGGCAGTCCCTGTGCTTAGACGGGATTAGGTGAGAGGTGTGGGTGACATCAGCAGGTATGGGTGCTCGGTGTAAGGCTCGTAAAAAAATATACGTTATTTTATTTTTTTAAGACGCCTGGCGGATTGTGCATCTGCAGGCTCGGTGCCAGGTCTGGGTGAGGGGTGAGAGGCTGAAGTGGAGGGGCGGCGAGGAGCGTCAGTCATTAGTGGGGTTTATTGGTGTGCTGTGTAGGAACCCCTGAAACACAGACGCGCAGAGACACAGGAAAACCGGCCTCAGACAGCAATGTGCTGCACCCTGCTGATTGCTCCCAGACCTGTGTGTGTGTGCACGTGTGTGTGTGTCATGCGTGCATGTGTGTCCCTGCATGCGCGTTCTCTCTGATAAAACACAGATATTCTATAGTCCCGGGCCAGGCCGGGTGCTGTCCAATGACGTTTGCGCGACACTCTCATAAAATGCATCGCGGCACAGTGGACATTCCTGTCGCTCAGAAACACATTGCTCCCTGAAAGCCCTTTGCATATGGAACAAGACAGCCAGGATATACGGCGGTTCGCCATACAAATCCTTCTCCTTCACCTTGCAGCTGTAATGACTGCTCTCAGCATTAAGACCTCAAAGCAGGTCTCCCAGCTCATTGTTTCACTCCATGTAAAATGAAATCAACCACAACGTTTGGGCTAAGCGACAGCTACCTATTCCGTTTCAAGTGGAACAAAGACATTTCCATGCAGTTGAACAACTAATGATTAGCCCTGAACCTGCCATGCCTTGTACAGTACACCAACCAGGACAGCAGGCAGGGACACTGCCATGACATGATTCTTAACCTATGATGTGCTGTCAGAGGGTTGTCTCTCAGAGTAGGAGGAACAGCAGCAGGAAGAGAAGCAGGTAGAGGCGCAAAAGTAGTAAGATGAGGAGGAGCAACAGCAGGGGGATGACGAAGAGGAGCAGTAGCAGGAGGATGATGAGGAGGAAGAGGAGCAGCAAAGTAGGATGAAGAAGAGGAGGAGCAATAGCAGGAGGATGATGAAGAGGAGCAGGAGGATGAGGAATAGGAGCAGCAAAGTAGGATGAGGAAGAGGAGGAGCAATAGCAGGAGGATGAAGAAGAGGAGCAGTAGCAGGAGGAGGAAGAGGAGCAGCAAAGTAGGATGAGGAAGAGGAGGAGCAATAGCAGGAGGATGATAAAGAGGAGCAGTAGCAGGAGGATGAGGAGGAGGAAGAGGAGCAGCAAAGTAGGATGAGGAAGAGGAGGAGCAATAGCAGGAGGATGATAAAGAGGAGGAGCAGGAGGAGAAAAAGCAGTAGGATGAGGAAGAGTAGGAGCAACAGCAGGAGGAATAGAGGCAGGAGGAATAAAAGGCCTGTATTTCTCTCCATGTCATAAGGGGTAAATGAGCAGTTCACTGTGACCAGTGCTGTGGTCAAGTGGTCTGACCCTGGGCTTTGGACGAGCTGTGGTGGGGCAAAGTGACCCAATAAAACCCCACAGCAGTAATAAAAAGACATAGCGTGTTAGCGCAATCTTACACACAGCAGCAGTATAATGCATTATGATGCAGTTACAGTACAATGCATTATGATGTAAAGTATTCACATCCCTGGACTTTTTCCACATTTTGTGTTACAATGTGGGATTCAAATGGATTTAATTGTCATTTTCGGTTAACAATCTACCCAAAATACTTTAATGTCAAAGTGTAAGAAAATTCTAACATTTATAAAAAAACGGTTAATAACGTTATTTTACGTTCCAGGCATTTTTTTCTAGTCCCACAAAAAACACAACAAAAGGGCCTATGCAAAGCCCTCCCTCTGTCACTCAAACTTATTCCAGTATCTACCTGCATGGCAGTTGATAATCTTTGCCAGTATGTGTGTGTAGGCTACCTCCCCCTCCCTCCGAAGCATGCATAGCCTACTGTAGCTACTGACATTACAGGCGACATTCAGAAATTAGGGAGATTTTTTTATTAGAGAACAATAGATTCACTTTTTCAAATGCTAGTTAAGAATACTATAGCTATCACGTTTCACATTGGATTTATTAACTACAAAAAGGTAAGATACGTTTTTATTTTAATTCTGGTGCTGCTCTGCACACACAAGCTTGTTAGCTATCTCTGGTCTAGCTCTGAAAAACTCTAGGCGGCATTATGTGTAATGTAAATGGAACAAAGTCATGTTCAAGGGCTAGCTCTGGTCCAACGTTAGTTAAACCAACTCTGAAGTTCAAAGACATTCAAAGCGCCTTCATAGAAGCATGTCAGAACAACAAGATGCCCAGCACTTCATGCCCAGCGCTCTCCTCACCAGCAAAATTTGTTGCACGTGATACCCTACACTTGTCTGTCCAATGCATGTACACAGCTTGTGTAACAGGGTTATATTGGTGATTCCCCTTGCCACTTCATTGTTAAGCCAATGGGTTTTTGGTTTTAGTTTTGTCTTGCCTTCACCTACTCAACATGGCACCTTATTGGCTGGTTTGCGTAGCTTGCTTACGAGGGAGGATGTTTCAGTTAGAATCGTTCCAGTGAACAAGCACCAAACCAGCGTGCGTGAGTGCAGAGTTGGATGGTGAGCCGTGCATTGCATGATGTGCAATTTTGTGCTGTTTCTATCAGAATACATCTCCATGACTGGTGCTACAAGTTGGAGTTCGTGTCGATGATTGATTGTACACAACGCAAGAAGAGTACTGTTACACTTGCCCACTCCAAACATGTAAACTCACACATTGTTTACATGTTGAGCTAAATGTTCTCAGTTTAAAATGATACCAGTAGACAATGTATGAGGCAAACCATATGCCAGATTTTGTACATGCCTTTTAAGTGCAGACATAAACAACTGTTTAGTACAAATCCAACCCTTGTAATTTAGGTACAGTGTGAAAATAAGGCTACAGGTGATGAGCATTACAGGTAACAAAAAAAGTATTCTACATTCTCTGGTTGACATTTTTTGTCCTCACGCGATGTTGCTCCTACGGCACTAATCTGGTGAGCACCTTTGGAGCTCCACCCAAGCAAGGCATTTGATTGGTTTGTGGTGCGAGGCGTCACTGATTTAGCGGATTTCTGTTTTAGGGAAGCCTGGTTGGCAACGAGGCTACTACAGATGCGACCCAGTCGTTAATTCTTTTTGTATAGTTGCTATGCAAAAGGACTGGTCGTCCGTTCTAATGTAATGGTTGCTATGCTAGCTGGATTACGTTCTTGTCACTTTCTAGCTAGCTAGCTAGCAAACTTCAGCTAACTCTGTCGCATCAAACATTGCACCTTGAATGACAGTACACTACCAGCATTTTTGTTTGTTTTAGCAATTTTTCTATTGGCATTTACTTGGTTAAATCCATGATAAGGCCGTTGATGCGTGATTTCGCCTGGCTCAGAACAAGTTGTGTCGTCTGGGCAACGTTCAGTATGGTACAGATATCGAAATTCAAAAGTGAAACATTTGTTTCCGAGGTTCAACAGGCAGACAGCGAGGCTTATATTGACCCCCGCTGTGCCAAACGCTAGGCTAGAAGCAAGGGGAAATAATGTGTGAGTTTATATAAATACAATAGATGCTTCAGACAGAAACCTGAACATGATGATATTCTTATGGAGGCGCAGTGATCATTTTTAGACGGAACTGTTAGCAGGAATAGTGTGCCTTCTTGTCCAATCAGCATCCAGGATCCAAACAACAGTTTTATAATGACACTTATAAACCGGGTGGTTCGAGCCCTGAATGCTGATTGGCTGAAAGCTGTGGTATATCAGACCGTATACCACGAGTATGACAAAACATTTCCTTTTACTGATCTAATTATGTTGGTAACCAGTTTATAATAGCAATAAGGCACCTCGGGGGATTGTGGTATATGGCCAATATACCACGGCTAAGAGCTGTATCCAGGCACTCCGCGTTGCGTCGGGCGTAAGAACAGCCCTTAGCCATGGTATATTGGCCATATACCACATCCCCTCGTGCCTTATTGCTTAATTATAGTACCATGCATAATGATGCAGTTATAGTACCATGCATTATGATGCAGTTATAGTAAATCAAAATCTAATTTTATTTGTCACATACACATGGTTAGCAGATGTTAATGCGAGTGTAGCGAAATGCTTGTGCTTCTAGTTCCCGACCATGCAGTAGTATCTAACAAGTAATCTAACAATTTCACAACAACTACCTTATACACACAAGTGTAAAGGAATGAATACGAGTATGTACATATAAATATATGGATGAGCGATGGCTGATCGGCATAGGCAAAATGCAGTAGATGGTATAGAGTACAGTATATACATATGAGATGAGTAATGTAGGATATGTAAACATTATATAAGTGGCATCGTTTAAAGTGGCTAGTGATACATTTATTACATCCACTTTTTACTAATTAAAGTGGCTAGAGATTTGAGTCGATGGCCGAACGGCATAGGCAAGACTCAGTAGATGGTATAGAGTACAGTATATACAAATGAGATGAGTAATGTTGGATATGTAAACATTATATAAAAAATGGTTTAAAGTGGCTAGTGATACATTTGTTTCATCCAATTTTCAATTATTTAAAGTGGCTAGAGATTTAAGTCAGTATGTTGGTAGCAGCCACTCAATGTTAGTGATGGCTGTTTAACAGTCTGATGGCCTTGAGGTAGAAGCTGTTTTTCAGTCTCTTGGTCCCAGCTTTGATGCACCTGTCCTGACCTCGCCTTCTGGATGGAAGTGGGGTGAACAGGCATTGGCTCGGGTGGTTGTTGTCCTTGTTGATCTTTTTGGCCTTCCTGTGACATCGGGTGCTGTAGGTGTCCTGGAGGGCAGGTAGTTTGCCCCTGGTGATGCGTTGTGCAGACCGCACCACCCTCTGGAGAGACTTGCGGTTGTGGGCAGAGCAGTTGCCGTACCAGATGGTGATACAGTCCGACAGGATGCTCTCGATTGTGCATCTGTAAACGTTTGTGAGTGTTTTAGGTGACAAGCCAAATTTCTTCAGCCTCCTGAGGTTGAAGAGGCGCTGTTGCGCCTTCTTCACCACGCTGTCTGTGTGGGTGGACCATTTCAGTTTGTCCGTGATGTGTACGCAGAGGAACTTTAAAAAAAAACTTTCCACCTTCTCCACTACTGTCCCGTCGATGTGGATGGGAGGATGCTCCCTCTGCTGTTTCCTGAAGTCCACAATCATCTCCTTTGTTTTGTTGACGTTGAGCGAGAGGTTATTTTCCTGACACCACACTCCGCAAGCCCTCACCTCCTCCTCCCTGTAGACAGTCTCGTCGTTGTTGGTAATCAAGCCTACCACTTGTAGTGTCAGTTTCTCTGTTAGTAAATTCAAAGTGTTTCGCTCTCGGACCGTTGAGAGCGCACACTGGACGCCTTGGCCGAGGTTTAGGGTTGATCCGAGCTTTCTGACCTCACAACAGCAGTCAAGCACCCAAGTGAACTGGCTAAATTTGGCTAGCTTGCTAGCTACTTCCAGACAAATTACAGAACATCTCACTGACCATTTTACCCACCCTAGGAGAGCTGGTTAAGCTGTTTTCATGTTGTTATCTTGAGCGTTGGTGAGTGCAACTGTGCTGCTGGCAACAACTGAATTACTTTTTTGCAACGTTTACTGACACTGGTCATATTCAACGGGTATTGAGCTGTTTGTAAATTCATCAGTTATTCTATTCTCTGGTACACTCAGACGAGTGCTCTGAAATCAGAGTAGATAGCCAGAGTGAATTTATGATTGCACCCGATTTTTGGTTTAGTTGTCATCTAAATAAATGTGTTATCACTGCGCTTTCAACAATTTTTTTTAACAAAGTTCAAATTAAGTTCAAATGAGAATACAATGTCAGACATTTTGTATTTATACAACAACTTAATGTGTTATCACTGTGCTTCATCTAATAGCAAAACCAAATTACCTGGATTGCAGTTGAGATTACATTAAAAGTACATAGTGTAACTGATCAATGCTGTTTGAGATTCTGCACAGATATTTATATTGTGGAGATCTCCAGAGAGCTTTACATGCCATCTTGAACGTGCAGGCTTTCTATGATTACATAAGACTTTTATAGTTACAGTAACCTCAAAATGTGGCCATGGATGAGTTACTCATTTTAAGGTTGAATAAGAACTTACATTATTTTGCAAAATAAATGGTAACTTTAGGCTATTTACTGTATTACAAAAGTTTGTGTTAGGTTGACAACGCAACCAATATCTACATTTACAGGAGATGCCTATTTTGTGCCACTGACTTAGTCTGATTTTAATTCCAGTTTGTCTATGAATTAATAATTTATATTTTGGATTCATGTGTCCATCTCCACCAAAAATGTAAATTAAAGAATAGGACTAAATCAAATCAAACCTTTATTTAAAGTTCATTTAAGTTTAATTTGATTTAGTACTATTCTTTAACTTATATTTTTGGTTGAAATGGAGACGTGGTACTCCTGGATTTGCCCCAAACATAACGCTTGTATTCAGGACAAAAATGTAATTTCTTTGACACATTTTTTTGCAGTATTACTTTAGTGTCTGGTTGCAAACAGGATGTATGTTTTGGAATATTTTGTATTCTGTACAGGCTTCGTTTTCACTCTCATTTAGGTTAGTATTGTGGAGTAACTACAATGTTGTTGATCCATCCTCAGTTCTCATATCACAACCATTAAAACTGTTTTAAAATCACCATTGGCCTCCTGAGCAGTTTCCTTCCTCTCTGGCAACTGACTTAGGAAGGACGCCTGTATCTTTGTAGCGACCGGGTGTATTGATACATCATCCAAAGTGTAATTAATAACTTCACCTGCTTTATTATTATTTATTTTTTTACACATCTACCAAATCGGTGCCCTTCTTTGCGAGGCATTGAAAAACCTCATTGGTCTTTGTGCTTGAATCTGTACTTGAAATCCACTACTCGATTGAGGGAACTTACAGATAATTGTATGTGTGGGGTACAGAGATGGGGTAGTCATTCAAAAATCATGGTAACCACTATTATTGCACACAGAGTGAGTCCATGCAACTTATTTTGTGATTTGTTAATCACGTTTACTCCTGAACTTATTTAGGCTTGCCATAACAAAGGGGTTGAATACTTATTGACTCTAGACATTTCAGCTTTATATATTTGTATTAATTGTAAAAATGTTCGACAAAGCAAATTCCACTTTGACATTATGGGTATTGTGTGTTGATCCGTTGATGCAAAATCTCAATTACATTTTAAATGTTTTATTCAGGGTGTAATTTGAAAAAGGAAAAGGGGTGTGAATACTTTGAGGGCACTAAGTACTACACATGTTAGAGGGATACTATTATAGTATACTACAGTTTACCACAGAATTCTATAGTAAGTACTGTAGTATTATATACAGTGAGGGAAAAAAGTATTTGATCCCCTGCTGATTTTGTACGTTTGCCCACTGACAAAGAAATGATCAGTCTATAATTTTAATGGTAGGTTTATTTGAACAGTGAGAGACAGAATAACAACAAAAAAATCCAGAAAAACGCATGTGAAAAATGTTATAAATTGATTTGCATTTTAATGAGGGAAATAAGTATTTGACCCCCTCTCAATCAGAAAGATTTCTGGCTCCCAGGTGTCTTTTATACAGGTAACGAGCTGAGATTAGGAGCACAATCTTAAAGGGAGTGCTCCTAATCTCAGTTTGTTACCTGTATAAAAGACACCTGTCCACAGAAGCAATCAATCANAGAAAGCACATATACATGCCCGTCTGAAGTTTGCCAATGAACATCTGAATGATTCAGAGGACAACTGGGTGAAAGTGTTGTGGTCAGATGAGACCAAAATGGAGCTCTTTGGCATCAACTCAACTCGCCATGTTTGGAGGAGGAGGAATGCTGCCTATGACCCCAAGAACACCATCCCCACCGTCAAACATGGAGGTGGAAACATTATGCTTTGGGGGTGTTTTTCTGCTAAGGGGACAGGACAACTTCACCGCATCAAAGGGACGATGGACGGGGCCATGTACCGTCAAATCCTGGGTGAGAACCTCCTTCCCTCAGCCAGGGAATTGAAAATGCATGACAATGACCCAAAACACACGGCCAAGGCAACAAAGGAGTGGCTCAAGAAGAAGCACATTAAGGTCCTGGAGTGGCCTAGCCAGTCTCCAGACCTTAATCTCATAGAAAATCTGTGGAGGGAGCTGAAGGTTCGAGTTGCCAAACGTCAGCCTCCAGTATTTTTTCATGTTATCGTTATCAATTGAGGGAAACACATGAATGCCTGTTAGTCCTTTTAACAGTGCAAACAGGGGTGCCTAATGTAAATACTGGCTTTACGACATCCAGTACTTCAGAAGAAAAACGGTTTGATTGCAGTCGCTAACGTGTACCTAATTAAAGGCTCTAAAGTGACAGTCAGGCTCCCTGTTGAACCATTAACGACTAAACACGCAACTGTGTCTGAATTAGGTACGAGGCTGGAGCGTCCATGCTGAATAATGGACAGAGGAATCACGTCTAGTACGTTACTAACTGCTCAGGTCAAATATAGTTAACCAGCCATTAGTCTATTAATGGGGTATTTTGCCCTGTTTTTGAACAGGAGATCTATTTACAATGTGTCAGGGTTCTGTGTCGATCTGGAGGACAAAAGTGTTTTTCCTGAGATGGTCAATAGAGGCTTATCTAGAGGGACAGTTTAAGCGGCAACTCCAGCCTGCAATGCCTCTGACATTAGGTGTCATTAATAAGCCCATGGTGTTAGAGATTTTTGCTTTCATGGATACAATGATGATAGTCCTGGTTGTCAGATGTAGATGTGCTTTTAACCAGGTTCTGGGACTTCCGTTACGTTTAGCGCAACAACGAACTTGATAGAGGAACTGGCTAAAGAATATAGATCATTAGTCATTTCGACCCATTCCCTATCTGTTCCCGGATAAGGCTTGTGATTCGATGCACTTTTATTTTGATTGGTTAGAAAGTTTGTCTGTAGGACTCGCTTCTAGCGTGAACTGAAACTATATTTCACATTGTTTAATGTAAATGGCGATTTAAAAAATAACACGTTTGTTTTTTTACCTGACAAGCTTTTTGTAAAAAGTCACTTACTAATAACCATTTTTGCATTCAAAATGAAGAGGAATGGTGCAAGTGATCCAAACGAAACAGCAACCTCATTTGAAATTCAGTCAAGCAGGTCAATCGATGAACAGCTAAGCTGTTTTAGTGTCAGTGACATTGTCCTGGAGTGTGTGCATGAGTCAGCAGGGGGAGTAGGCTACAGTTGGTGGTGAGGCCTTGAGACCTCAGAGCAGACGGCGAGAGACTGCGAGAGAGAGAGACAGTCAAACAGACGGGAAGAGAGAGAGCAGTAGAGAGCGAGAGAGATAAAAGATAAGGTTGAGAAATGTGAACTGTGAGCTAACACATGACCACACTTGTAAGCGAACACATGACCACACAGTGGCTGCCAGATAAAGGAAACTACAACCTGATTTGTCATTTTTGACAAAAACGCATGGTCACATGAATAAAGATACAATCTTCAGAATCAGATTCATAGCTTTCAAATCCATGCAATCCTGAAGTTCTCAGAACACAAAGCTTTGAAATTAGCCTTGACCAGACCCATTTGACTTCGTCACTCAGTCTACTGCCTAGTCTATCCATACTTTTACCGTCTTTCCAGATCCCCTTTTCCAGTGTGAAAATGGTCTCAGGACCTTTGTCCTGGGGGGTGGGCGGAGTCGATGTGGGAGGTCCCCGATATTGCAGTGAGGTTGAGAAGAAACACAGGCCATATTCACTCGGACCGCCCTCCAACAAGAAGTGAAAAAAACAAAAACACTAATTTCTAAATTACTTCACTAGGTAGAACCTGTAGCCCCTGTAATAAATTATGTGACAAGTCCCCCACGCCACCCAGTCCCAAGTTAATCCCATAAATGTTATTACAATTCCTCCCATTGGTAACTGCCTAAAAAAAACACACACACACACACACACACACACACACACACACACACACACCAGGTGTTTACATTGGGCCAAGTGATGCTAGCAGTAGCTAAACAAAGGTCAGTCATCTGTCAAAATGAAGGACGCTCCATAAAGCTTTCATTAGTCCGCCAACCCCCGCCTTTATTATTATTTAGCTCACGGCTCATTATGTAGAGTAAACCTTAAAATGGACCCCTGATTAGGACCCAGCAGTAGAAGGCTACATTGTTGCCCATCGCGTCGTGTGGATTGTAAACATTAGTTAGTTCCCCGCAATAAAAACAGACTTCATTTATTCATATACATAGAGCATTTGCGATTGGTCTTTTCATTGGTTATAATTAGACTGCTATAGTGCATTAAACAGGAGCTAAAAAGTATACAGAAGTACGGGAGGATCTCTTTAAGGCAGGTAATGCTAGACTGGCAGTTTGCTGGAATTCTTAACCTTGAAACTTCATAACATTTACAATGCAAGTGGTGTCCAAACAACTGTACTTCATTGTGGTGAAACACAAACCGAATGTATCGATGGGTTAAAACATATTTTTTTTGCAGTGTTTATTTTCCGAGCAGTATTAAAGCTTGCAATATACTTCACTGAAAGACATGCTCAGAGAGATTACATGCAAAGCTTGGGGCGTCAGATTGTTAGTCTTCATTCAACATCAACATGAAGCCACAAAAAAAAAATTATACAATGTCTACTTTGTCCATACTCTATAGAATTTAGGATGATATACCTTTTTGTGCAGTACACGCCTATGTGGATTAATGGTTGACAATGCTTGTCTTCTTGTGTGCATAAGTCAGAAAGTAGGTTATCAATTTCCTGTGTTAGCCCATGTCTTAAATTCCTCAAAATGATGCAAGCATCAATCCAATCTAAGAAAACCAAAACCAGCTTTCCAGCAACTGGTGGTAAATGTACCACGGCAGTCCAGTTTTAACCCCAAAAGTGAATGAGCACGCAAGAATGCACGTACCATGACCTACTGCAAAAGGAAACAGTACTAACTCCATTTATATGTGATTTATGAGCATCATTATTGAAGGCATTTCTTCCCCTTTAAACAAACCCATCCTAAAATGTATTGACAGATTATTCTAAATCCTGCGGATATTTCTGTGATTACAGTAATGGCCTAAATTAACATAATAACTGAAGACATGAAACGATATTTAGAGGGAAAAACCTTCAGGGAAGAAATCTTTCCCCAAAATATTCCTCAAGACATCACTAATGCATTTCGTTAATGCGTTTCACTCAGGGGGAATAGGGGAAGCATTCCATGAGACAGACAGACAGACACAGAGTGGGTCTCGTCTTGTGTCTGCGTCTGCAGAACTTTTTTTAATTTTAAAGACAGAGGAGATCTTTGCGTGAGTGTCTCTAATTGGCAGCAGAGGGGAGCAGCTGTAAGCTGACATCTGCAGCTGATTTTTTGTGATAAATCAGGTTTGTTTCTCGACTGGCGTGCTTCCACTGAGCTTTCATTCTACTCCCTCTCTCTATTCTCCTGCGCAGCGGAAACCCAAAGACTAGGCGTGGAGGTCTTGAACACTCTTGACCCCTCCACGTTTTGGGTGGCCGGACAACTTGAGCTGTGAAAGATGCTTCCTGGCCAAACTGGAGAGAAAAATGGATGAAATAAATGTGTCTCAATGCACTTCACTGGCTGATAAACATGTGAAGAGACCACCGATAAAAAGGTAGTCCCATCCAGTCCCTGTCCCCCGACGGTAGCAGCTGTGTTACGTAAAATGACTTCCCTATCAGAAGTCTCCCTATAGATCTGTCCCTGCACAACTGTCATTATTCAGTGTGAGAAATCTAACTTGTACAAATACCCCCCAATTTTTTTTGTCACAGACTCAACCAGTTACTGTATATAAAATATTAATGTTAGTAGGTGATGTAAGTGTATGCAATATTTAAACAAGTGAGCGAGAAGCAGCTGATGGAACACTGACAGACAAAACCCAGTGGGGGG
>QNTS01000654.1:31845-45703 GCA_003317085.1 Hucho hucho
CCCCCCCCCCCGAATATACTGTCACGTCCTGGCCATAGAGAGCCCTCTGGGTTCTCTATGGTGATTTAGGTCAGGACGTGACTAGGGTGGGTTCCTAGTTTATATTTTCTATGTTGTGTTTGTGTGTGGTTCCCAATTGGAGGCAGCTGATAGTCGTTGCCTCTAATTGGGGATCCTATTTAGTTTGTTCTTTCCCCCACCTGTGTTATGAGATATTGTTTTGTTGTATGTGCTGTGTGCGCTACACCTTGTCAGATGTTGTTTATTATCTTGTCATTTGGATGTTCTCTTTAATTAAATATGTGGAACTCCACTCACGCTGCGCCTTGGTCAGTTCTTCACACCGATCGTGACAGTGGCATTGTGTTGTAACAAAACTGCACATTTTAGTGGCCTTTTATTGTACCCAGCACAAGGTGAACCTGTGTAATGATCATGCTGTTTATAGTCCATACACCTGACAGGTGTGGCATATCTTGGCAAAGGAGAAACAAGCTTTTTATAAGTATGAAAATATCGTTACATGTTGCGTTTATAGTCAATACGATACCATATTGTCAAAAATATCACAATTTACAATATTTGCGCTAGTTGGCTGTGTACCCTCACCAAAATTCCAGTATTTTTCCTTCATAGCTTGTTATCCATCTTTTTAAATAGGGAGCCAATTAGTTTAACACTTTTATTTCCATGACTGATCAAAACTAATTTTCTCAAGGTTCTCGCTTGTCCCTCTGCAGCAGACAAATGGTGAGCAATATGTTTGGAACATCCAATCGCAATACATATTGTATCGGCACCTAAGTATTGTTGCAGACATGCAACACACCAGGGTCCTTTCACCACTAAAGCACTGGCTGTGTGTCCACAATAGTCCTTACACCTGTATTCATACCTGTTGAAAATAACTGGTATAATCCACAGTTAATGAAAAAAATAAAAATTCGGACATGGGAAAAAAGAGCCAAGTAGAGACTTACAAAGCAATCACAATTCTACCATAGTCTTATTTTTGTACTACATTGGAAGGACAAAAAAAAAAAACTCAGGCAGAACTGATGATTCTTCCTGCTCACTCTGCTCCAATTGCCTGAGGACACAAATGCACTTGTGGACAGGGGAGCTCAGATTACACAGACAAACCACACTTGGAACACGAGTGAAACAAAGACAACGAGTTACCAAGATCAACATGGGGAACGGATGGTGCGAACTAGTGTGTGTGTGTGTGTGTGTGTGTCTCACTGTAGAGATGGGAGAGACAGACAGAGAAAGAGCGGAGGGGACAGAAGGGGCCTTGGGTTAACTCTCAGACTAGGAGAAAACAGACATGAGTGGAGGTGGAGAATGTGCTGGATCACGGAGGACCACCTTCCTCATGGAATTTAATAAAACATAAAATTTTTTAAAAAAAGTTATCCTTTTTAGATACAACTAGAATAAATATATTCACATCACCACATAACTGATTCAGACACTGTTTTGCAATGAAGGTCTACAGTAGCCTCAACAGCACTCTGTAGGGTAGCACCATGGTGTAGCCAGAGGACAGCTACCTTCCATCCTCCTCTGGGTACATTGACTTTGATACAAAACCTAGGAGGCTCATGGTTCTCACCCCCTTCCATAGACTTACACAGTAATTATGACAACTTCCGGAGGACGTCCTCCAACCTATCAGAGCTCTTGCAGCATGAACTGACATGGCGTCCACCCAATCAAAGGATCAGAGAATGAATCTAGCTAGCTAGCACTGCAGTGAATAAAATATGGTGAGTAGTTGACTCAGAGAGAGAAAGACAATAGTTGAACAGGTTTGAACAAATTCATTTCTTCCAAAATGAAGGAGAAGCAAGAGAGATGAAGACAGTGGTTTCCTTATTTTTCTCACTTTCAGTTTCACTTACTTAGCTAGCAAATGCAGCTAGCTAACACAACCCTGGAACTCTTCCAAGTCAAGGTAAGCTTTTGGTTTTACTAATTTATTGCCACCGGGGCCTGCTGGTGTAAGTGCTAAACTGCTTACTGGCTGTACACTAACTTTACTGAAACGGGGATAAACACACATTAATTTGTCTAATAGAAACTCTGAATGTGTCTCTGTCTGTCACCTCACATTTCTCTCTCGACCTGTGTTTTCCATACATTGTAAACTTTCATTCATAGGCTAGGTTATAGCAACCTCATGATAGGTATAGGGAAAATTTGAGAATCATGTAGTAGCCTAAACCTATCGATGTTACATTGAACTGGGTGAATGGAATATGAATGACAGTCACCCAATATGCTTTAATAGAAATAAGGCCATGCTCATGAAAAGTAAAAATCGTCCTCCCTAATTTTAAATGGCACCGACCGCCACTGGCGTCAGCGTGCATAATCTGCAGCTGGATGCTTCTCGAGCTAACAGGGTTGAATTGGTCAAAGTAACAGAAACCTAGCCCTACACCTTCCCAACCACATGGCGATGAATGTTTAGCTCAACTAAGGAACAGCAGGTTGACGTTTGTTGTCATGAGTCTTGCCCTGAAGGCAGACTGAGCAGTGTCCGCTAGACGGGCCAGTTTTAAAGTCAAAACTGTCTAAATTGTAAAAATGTATAAAAACAAAAACGATATTCACTGTCGTAATTTAAGGTTAGCAGTGTGGTTAAGGTAAGGGTTGTGGTTAAGGTTACGTTTAAAATCTGATTTTATGACTTCGTGGTGGTGCCAGTTTGTGACCACTCTGCAGAGCTGCCTCCAGGGAAAGACTCAAGACAATAAATGCCAACCTGAGAAGGAACAAGGGAAGGAAGCAGTTATTTTAATAAGCTTTTTTTCCTTCATGGCACAGGAGGAGGGACTCGTTTTTAAAAGGATTTGAGCTTTTGACCATACCATGTGAAAACTGAATAACAACCGTTTTTGAGCGGCGTTATGAACAGGACCACTGAGTAGTTACTGGAGGCAGGTTGTTTTGCACAACCTACTGCAACTCCATCACACGGTTGAAGTCGATTTGTGACTGGTCACTCGCAATAAGGGTCCGTTGGCCACTTACGTGTTTGCTGGGCATTTGACAAACAATTAGACATTCAACCACTATGACATTAGGTTTGGTAATGAATTTTGAACAAAAGTAAAAACCGAGAGGCAGACAGACAAGCTTCGACTATGCCAGAGGGGTATCCAACGAAGCAGGTTTGAGGAGTTAGCTAGATAACTATGGTGAACTCTGAGTTCAACTCGGTATAACCGGTCATACAAAAGTGGCTCACCTTTTTTTGCCAGGTCAATTTCTATGGCAACGAATTCTTCAGAACGAACCTGCTCCGGGGCAGGCTAACTCACGAGTTGAGGACCAATGAAATCAGATTTGCCTCCCTCCCGCAAAGATTGCATCATCATCACCTTAATTTGTGGAACACGACTGATAATAATATTTTATTAAAGTTTTTTTTTTTAAACACAATATTAATATAAAAATACCTATCACATTACACATTAAGTAATGACATGATGCATTTGAAAGTTCACGCACAATAAAACCTTTGTATGACTATTTGTATCGATAGGAGTGGGGGAAAAAGCGCTTGTGCATTGATAAGCACACCAAAGACGGCATAAATGATAAGTAATAAATAAAGACGGCACTTAAAGCCTATTTCACACCATAGCCTGCTGAATTTGCAAGATCATTTTCTTTCATTTTGATTTTGGCACAATTTGTGGCACCGAATGGCCCGTGGATTAATGTTTCAGCATTGACTCAATGAAGAGTTTGGCGTTCGACTAGTCATGTGCGACATGCACGCGCAGTTACAAACCAGCTAGAGTTAGCGGCAGGTGGACGAGCAATATCCACCATCGTAGTATGGATGAAGCCTGACCTGGAATGTGAAGCTAACTGAAGCTGGTTAGCTTTAGAAAACCCTGATTAGATCTAGCTTGCTTCGTAGGATACCCCTCATTGCTCTCGCTCAATAGAACGCGCATACCTCTAATGCTGAAGACCCAACATTCACAAAACCAGGTTACCCAAAATATTTTTTTCCCTTTCTGATGAATCACAGGAGAGAAAAATGTTTTAAAATATATGGCCTGGTCCGGTGTATCATTAAAGTATATGGAGCATTACCCATACTGCACATGGCCCGCGGCAGGTTTTTATTGCACGTTTACAACTTGGTGGTGGAATAACAGCAGCGTCTTTGCTGAGGTATAGAGCCTGTGAGCCAGGGAGTTAGGAGGCCGAGTGGTGCACTGGGGACTGGTGTATTTGTCCCAAATGGCACCCTATTCCCTATATAGTGCACTTATTTTGACCAGAGCCATAGGGCACTATATAGGGAATAGGATGCTATTTGGGAAACATACTGGGACTACATAGGGGCCGGAGGAGAATAAACAGGATCTACTCTATACTCTCTCTTCTGTCTCGCCTGCTTGAGCCCAGAGCAACACGTGGAGCACAGGGCATGGATTGTGCTCTGAGGATGTTCCTTGCACTTTCCTCAGCCAGCTAAGTGATGGATAGGACAGAAACAGTGGATGCAGTGTAGTAAGGAGCATGGTTGAAATGGCTAAGACCTTCACGATAGTAACCCATCTTACTGTAGGTACTGTAAGAGTCATAACCTCCCAGGTCATAGGTTCCCAAAAAATGTGTGTTAGAAATCTATCATGGCTGATATATCTTAACAAAAAACACTAATGGGGGGGGGGATCAGTTTCCAGGGGAGGCTTTAACATGACACCGGGGCGAGCGTGAAAAATCTCTGAACTGGGAGCAACGGAGACCCTCTCTAATGTGACCACTTCAAGAGGCCAAAGCCGTGCTAAGCTGTGGTCAGTGCCGATTGCCTGGGTGATGGGGTTCCCCATTCTCCCGCCCTCCCACCCCCGATCCCTGAGAAAAGCACCCCTGCCCCCAACCCAGCCCCCCAGCTCCATGTGTTTTCTTCATTACGCTCCTTTTGCCATTAGAACCACCGTGGCGCTCATTTAACAGTTATAACGCTGGCCGTCGTGCTCGGATCACACCTCTGAGGCTGTAAATGCGGGTAGAGTAGGGGTGGGGTGCCGGGAGACATGCGCGGGGGCTCACCGAACACGCACGCTTTGTTCTCTGGGGGCTCCAGTTACCCCCGGCCCCGGGTGTCATTCAATACCGCAACTGTAAATTTTACATTAAGGGTGTGAAATCACAGATGCACATGTCACAGCGGTGTCATAAAGTGAATTTACTCAGTCGGCCTAAACACGGTCTTAACTCTTTAAGTCCCAAGAGGGAGGGAAATTAAAGATATTCATTTTAAAGTAACCCCCAAAAAGTGTGATATGTTGATATGTTTATGACATACCTGGCCCAATTTACTTTATTAAAAACAATAGCCTGTGTAATTATATTTTGCACCCATTCTCTATTATGAAATAATTGATATTTGGACTCAGCCTACAGCTTGTTAAATGCTTAATAGTCTGTGAATGTGAATAATAACTAAGGGCAAAAACTAAGAGAGAGAATGACCTTTATAGTTTGAACAAATACCACGGTAGTGGTGTGGTGCATACACAACATGGTGTTCAAGGGTATAGAGTCTGAAATAAAACAAAGCAACGGTGAAGTCTAGGAAAGATATCACATTTTATGAGATCTTGCCGTCTAGGGTAGACGTACAGTAGGCCTATCTCTGGGTGTGTACTTTCAGAGACAACAATGGCACAAAGATGAGAGAAGTATTCAAATGAAGCCTCCAATGAGATTTCCATACTGATTGGGATGGCTCAAATGGTTTCCACCGGCAGTGGAAGCTGCACATTCTCACCAGACCAATGACAACCAATGACATTAAACAGTTCCGATGATGTACTTTTAGCATAGGTGCCATCTTTGTTTAAACAGATTGCAGTGAGAGCCTAGGTCTAAAACAAGTTGAAAATGGGATTCTAAGAAGAGGTTGCAAGGCTAGCAGATATAATTTGACTGGATGAGTGAGGTATACAAACTCAAGTTAGAGCTAATCAAAGTGGTGAGTTTATCAGTGTGTTACTTATGCCATGGGAGGAACCAGAACTCCCAAAGGCTCTGAAACTTAGCCAAGTCCCCCCGTTATACCCTCTAAGACCATCCTTCTTATCAGGCACTCCAAAAATATAAGAATAAATATTTAGACAAACAGAAAGACAACTATGCACAGCAACTGGGTCCCTTAAGAGGGCAAAGACTGTCTGTACACTTTGGCGGTGCATGGATTTCCACTTTGTTTATGTTCAAGTACCAAATTAACACGGTGGCTCAAAACAGTGGCAACAGAGGAGCGTGGCTTTTAACAGACACAGTGAAGGAGGTGGTGTGCGGTCAACAGTCTACACAAAAAGCGTTAAATGGAAAACAACAAAAACATTGCCTGGGACATTGTTTGGAACAACAGTGAATTGCACCGGTTTCCGAGATGAAGGAAGTCGGGTTAATCCGATACAGGGTGATCTAACCACCCTGCAAATACAAAAAAGGCTGAGTTATGACAAATTCATGCATTTCCTTCCCCCTCGCCAGTTCATTTGGCAATGGCTCAATAAATTCTAGCGGTGTCACAGCTCCCTGTAAGAGTATTCCCTTGCTTTGGAGTGAGGGAGCCAGCATTAAGACTGGTGGCTTGTAAACTGAGCTGATAAGTTTAATTGATTGAAAAAAAAAATTATGTGGCGTAGTGAATTGGGGCAGACAGCATGGATTTATCTCACAGCCTCCATAAGAACATAATATTGTGGACATTTTACAGCGCGGGGGGAAATTTTAATTGTGGCCACAAAAATGATTTACCTTGTGTTGACTTAAATTACAGCTCTGCGCCAAAGCCCAGTTTAATTCCACTCTGAAGAGATGTTGGTTAGAGGCACAGAACAAATTTTTATAAATTCAAAAACTATGAGAGCCATTATTGTGTGGCAGTTCCCCACTATAATGTTTATTTAATTCTACAAAATGTTATACATATTCTACATCATACTATTTATCAATAGTTGTTCAAGCCATTGTCAGAGCTTTCGCACCAAAAAAAGTGACCAGTCTTTTCTGTATGGAGCTCTATGAAAACACTGCCAAGCGGTCCAGCAATGTGTTACAGAAAGCCAAGATGACTGGGCCACAGGGCAAAGGATTGAGCACAATCCTACAGGATGTGTAGGGGCCAAGTCAAACAACTGCTCAGATATCTACCAAAATCTCATGATTAGCAGTTTGATAAAACACCCATTGAGTGATATATTTTTTTCATGTACTGCTAATATTCTATATTAATATTTATTAGACAGTATTTTGTTAAGATTGTATATAACTCAGTATAAAGCTAATAGCTTGTAACACATTCAATGGATTTAATTTCTAGACTAGTCTATAGCCAAGACACAAACAGGTTACTACCAGGCTGATGCCAGTCAGGCCTCGTCTAACCTCGTCCCCAGGCTATTGCGCACAGCGCATATAATCCTGGGACAGCAACGATTCAAAATTGGCCTTAGTGGGAGTGACCATATAATTCTATGCGAGTGACTTTATCGAGTAAAGTATTTGTCATTTAATTTTAGCGAACCACACGCTGGGGAGGGTTGGGGGAAGGTGTTGTGGGAGATGATTTGTTGGTAGATTAAGCCAATGCCTATGCGTCGGGACTTCTCACTATCTTTCTATATTGGCTGAGGAAGGCCACATTTCATCGTAAGTGTATGAGAACGAGATTAGTCCCTGTTAATAACACCTAGGTTCTTATTCGTATTAACCACGATGAAATCATTTTTCGCTAAATTGTGCACCTTTGAAAAATATTTGTAAAAATTCACCACAGTGGTCCTAACGATAAGTAACTATAACTGCTTTAGTCATTCCAGACCAGCCAAACCTGGGAAACAGAGGACTAGTTAAACGCTGCCCATCCAAGACCACACCTAAGCCTGGTTATCCATCTGGCTGTCCTGGAGAATTTACAGCACAGGCCAAAACACCATAATTTAGTACTTTTACTGGTCCTCAGCCGAGGGGATCGTTCACTGGAGTTTTTGCTAGGCTAGACCACCTGCGAGGGTCTCCCATCAACAACTCAAACTCTGGAGGGACAGGCGTCATCCGTCTCTATTAGATTACCTTGTCCTGACACTAGATGAAGTGGTTAAGCTGCCCCTCAAAAGCATGATCAAAAGCTATAATAACAACAATAAATGACATTTGTAAAGCGATTTTCATTATACAGAATCATCTCAAAGAGCATAAAATAAAAAACTAATCGCTATGGCCAACTCACATTAAAAACGGACGATTGCATAGACCTCTATAAGAATACACTGATTCAAGTTTCCTGAGTAACAGGAAGAGAAAGGAAGTACTAAACCTTCCTTTTAGCGATTAGGTTCCACTTCCCACATTGATCTGCTTGCACTTACACAAAAAGGTGGTTTAGATAGATGCCTCTAAATTGTATATTTGTAGTTTCCCATGCAAACGCATTAGATAACATGGGTGTGACACAGTTAAGTGCTGTACCAGAGACTATTTGACCAGACTGTAGATTGTGTTTAACAGGTCAGCAGATGCTCTCAACAACAAAACTCACTGAAAGTAACAATATGACTCCTTTCCAACATTCTTCCTATTTAAGATGAACACCAGCCAAAGCAAGATCAATTGCTGGATCTTTCATTTGCAGGTTCTCTATTGATTTGGCTTTTTTTTTTTTAATCAAATTTCCAAGTTAATAAAACACCTTTCAGTCTTAAGGGAAAAAAGGAGAACAAATAGAGATCAAAGGGAAGGGGGATCAGTGGAGTGTGTCAGACACTGGCTTTCAACCAGGCTCTGCTGCATTTCTATCCTCTTGATCAGTTAAAGCAAGATGCAAAGGGGCCCAACAGAGTGGATCAGGGGAAACCGCAGTACTACTGATAGATCAACTATTGGGCCCAATGACACAGGTCCCTGGGCTATTGTCACCAGAGGGTCACGGTGGCAGTGGCTTTGAAGTCCTCTCATTATTAGCTCCTGTTTAAACATCCGTGAGTTTCTTTGACACTCCAATGAACCTTGCCAGTCAGCCAGCAGTTAAAATGTACAACCAAGCAAGAGTCACCGGGAGGTAAAATGAAGAAAAAAAAACAAGATGAGAGGGAGACGTTTATGCAAATCACGTGGGGTTGAGAGGCGCTAGAGACTTGGTGGATACGAAACCGCTGAGGCCTTTTGTCGAACGAATGCAGCTTTGTGTTTGGTCTTGTTGCTAAGCATCTCTCTGCGAGGGAGGCAGCCAGGGCATCTGACGGAAAGATGTTTGGCCCGTTACCCTTTGGATGCTTGTCAATTAGCCAAGCAGATTTTTATCAGACGCCACAGGTGAACTGCTCCAACGTGTGCACCCTGTGACCTCCCATTCGCAGTGTGAGGGTAATTCTGCATAATGAGGCTGGGGGGGGGGGTACGAATCTTAGCACCCCAGCCAAATGGGACCCCGTCAGCTCCACCTGAGGAACACCTTCCCTTCCTCATTCAAATTACAAACACATGTTACCCCGTAGGCGGAGGGAGGACCTCCAAAATACACATGCATCCTCTTTCTTGCTCTCTCGAATTCACTGGTTAGTGAAACCCAGAGGCTGGTAGTATGTGACCAATAACAGAAAGAACCCACTGCAATAAAACTCTTTATAGTGAGTCAGAGTAGCATGCTGTCTCTCGTGTGAGTTATACATTCACTGGTACCTCAGATAGGGTAGCCTAGCTACTGTACAAAACAATTCCTGCACAATAGAGTCTAATACAATCACTAGGTGAAACAGGATATAAAGCTGGTGCTGGAACGCTAATGCTCCACGTGACGACAGGAGAAGAATCTCAGAGAAGGCCTGGCCAGGCAGACCGGAGGAATGTGCGGTGAACGAAAGCCACAACCTTGTATTAGCCAACACATAAATGTCGTACTGCCTTTGGTGTCTTCCGTTGTCATG
This sequence comes from Hucho hucho, assembly GCA_003317085.1. Taxonomy (NCBI): domain Eukaryota; kingdom Metazoa; phylum Chordata; class Actinopteri; order Salmoniformes; family Salmonidae; genus Hucho; species Hucho hucho. Next base: position 41,820 of record QNTS01000654.1, read on the forward strand.
GACTAATTGGAGGGATGGTTTAACAAACATGGCATAGTGTTTTCTTTGCAATATAAACAAAACGAATTACAAACTATCAAAATAACTGTCCTTGGTTTGTTTCATTCCTTTCTTGACATGTTTTTGGAGTTCTGAACTTATTTTTTAGCCCTTTCCAGACAGAGTTAATCATGGTAGCCAAATAGGAGGTCTGCTTTCTCCTTTGGTCAGCACTGAAAATCCTGAAACACAGCTTGGCTAGGTTGGCTCTTTCATATACACACACACACACACATTTTTAATTCAATTACTGGACATAGTAGGAGGAGTGCTTGATTGTGGTAGTTTGTAGACAAAATAGTTGTGCAAAAAGATTTGCTTCCAAATAACTCTGCTAGAATGCAGTGCATTTGATGCCAAGGTAATAAAATGTCAAGCTAAAAACTGTAAAAACAAAAAAAGGTCACCAAAATGGGTCAGCCTATCACTTTGATCACATCCACTGGGGTACTTCGATTCTGTGCCGATTAGACTATTGTATCCCGACCACTCTGACTCGACTCTCCACAGCAGGCTCCTCCAGACAGCTCTTATTGACTAGCTCCCCCTAGTGTCGGGGCCTCAAACTCCACTCTTGGCCGGCTGTGCCGAGTGAATTTTGGTGTTCTACAGAAGTAGAATAATATTTAACTTTATGCATTGAATTAAAGTCAGACAAAAATAAATACATTTAAAAATAAAACGCACAAAAAGATAAGTCATTGGGAGCCTTCGGGTTGTGGTTTGAGAAAGCTGGCCTATACCCAAACAGCATAGTCTCTCTCACAAGTCAGAGAATTGTTTCCCAAAATATTCAAAACAGGACTGTTATGTTAAGAGTGGAAATGGAGGTTACTCCCTGAGCTAGACAACACTGTCCTATAAAGCCACTGACCCCTCATCCGTTTCACTGATCATAGAGGAGAGGGCTTGTCCTCAATACCACTGCCCTGGGTCACAATTTGGCTAACTGTCCAGACACTAAAACAAGGTCCAGTGACTTTAGTGTTATCCTCCAGGCAGTGTGAAGGGTTTGACCTCCCTCAAAGTTCCTCACTGACAGTGTTGCTGAATACTTATCATGTATGTTAAATCTTGGTTACGCTTCGCTGGGACGGAACAAAACAGAGCACCTGAATTTTAAGCTAAGGTCACCATGAGTTGGATGGAAAAGGAATCAAACTGAGAATAACAAAAAGAATAAGGGTGGCCTTCAGATTTTTGAGAAACTATTGTTTTGAGGGACATTTTATAGGGCAGCATAACTTGTGTGGTACAATCCTTTTGGAGGTAAATTTGGGTTGTCTCAGCACTCTATATTTAAAACCATGCAGCACATGAATATCTAAATCGATGCCATTTCGCACAAGACTTCAGCTACCTGTGAGAGCACAGGAAGTTATAGTGTTGAGGTTTTAGACAACCTCACCGCATTTTATCTTAGTGAGCAAACCTGTCATGTTTCCTTTTGTCCAGAAACCAATGTATTAATAGATCCCACTAACATATTCAGCATAGCCCCTCCATTAAAACATGTTGTTTGTTGGTTGTCACAGTCTAATATACATCCCCACCTATCCACGTGATTTAGTATTCACAATGAGAAACCCCATTGTAAAACATGCGCATCTAATATATTATTTAACCATATTCCCTGGTAATAAAACACATTTTCACCCTCTTTTGTGTTTTCCAGTCTTGTATTTCCATTATTTTCTCTTTAATCATTAACCACTGCTTTGTATGGGACACGTTTTCTCCCACTCTCTGCTTAAAGATTTAAAAATGGCCACCTCGTCAGGATATGCCACCCGTGCTGCTTTGACAGACCTGACAAAGGAAGTGTGAGGGGGGGGGGGGGTGTTTTGCCTAAAATCTTAAAATCTGCAGAAAATTCACCTTATTTCTGGCTACCTCCCATCGCAGCGGCACAGTGCTTCGACTGCAGTTTGAGGAATGGCAGTGCTGAGTGTGGATTTTACGTTCTCTCGGTAGGCTGATAATAGGGGGCCCGCACACACACACTTACATCCAAACACCATCCAGTATTAAACAATGTAAGTCTAAAGCAAAACACATCCATCCTTAAACATGCTTAATAACAGAAGCAAAACCCCACAGACCGATTGATTTAAAATCAAGGTGACTTGTCTAACAAAGCTTTAATCAGTTCCATATGAAATTTCTATTTCATACGAATGCTATAAAAACTGCCACGCTGTGACAAAAACAGGTAAAGATATATTCGCCATATTGAGTGCTATGTTGTGGGGAGATCTCAGATTTCATTGCGCAGTAATTGCAGGAGTTACCCAATGCAAGTGAACGCACGTTTGTGATGTGTCCATTTAGTCCAGAGTGCAAGTACCAATTGCTGTGTGGAAGTAATCCTGTGCCCCAGTTTGGCTGCACCACGCCACATCACCGCAGTCGGTTTGTCCCAGTTATTCAAGTGTTGTTGTTGGTGTATTTAAATACAGTGTGGCTGTGGTGGTGTGTTGGAGTCCCTCGTGGGCTGATATGCCCCGCGATGCCAACATTGACTAATGTGTTACCCCCTAAGGAGTCGTCCGGGTGATTAACACGCTATAAGAACGAGGAGCAAAGCCGTAACGGGCTACAGGAAACAGCCTGGTATTGATACTGTATCGTATATCAGTGTGAGTCCAATTCAACAGGCTACTGTCTGGGTCGGCACGTGCTTTGGGACGAGAGGGATTTTTGCTGTGCAATACCCTCGTTTCGCTTTTCGACACTGGATCGTAGACTACTTACCTCGGTCCGAGGAGGCAGCTTACTTGTCGCACCGTTTCATTTGAGTTGTTCCACAATATTTTATTGTTCGATGATTTGTTTGTTATATTTGTTATATTGTAGCAGACGGTGAGTGCAGAGCCCTTGTGGGTCTCAAACCTTGGTGTCCCAGCCCATAGGCGAAGTCACTAACCAGTGTCTTGCGTTTGTCACGTGTGACTAGTGCCTAAACTCACCAGGAAAGAAGTGACATCAGCCATGAACGGCCTCTCTTACTGCACGTCTTTGCTCAATGACAAAGCAACACCTGCGAATCCCTGTGTATGACAGCGATAGATCACAAATGCAGACTTCAAGTTCATTTGGCAGTCATTGAGCCAGGGAGGGAGGCGGTGGCAGGACGGAGATGTTAAAACTAATCTGGTTGTCATCTCCGGGCGTGCTCTCAGGATGTTATGCGCTGGCTATGACAAAGCGGCGGCGGCGGCAGCGCCAGGCCTAATTGCCTGGCACCTCGATAAGGAATGTGTGTGTGGTGTCAGAGCCCCCTCCTTAATTATATTCATTATGAGAGCGTGGCTCATTACGAGATGAGAGGAGGGGACAGGAGGGTAATGAACAGCACCCGACCCATGTCCTCCCGACCCATGTCCTCCCAAGGCTGACAGCCAGGGATGAGAGAGGTGGTCTCGGGTCTCCTTGAAGCAGCCGCAGAGAGAGGATGACACACAGAATGAGAGAAAGAGAGAGGAGTATGTGTGTGTGTGTGTGTGTGTGTGTGTGTGTGAGAGAAAAATAAATTATGTGAGGGAGAAAAAAAATAGATACAGGAAAGAAAGATGGGGCGAAAAGAGAGTGGGGGGGAAGCGATAATTAGCATATGATGGAGCTAATAACAGAGGGGGTGGGGCGATGAAGGGGAGATCATTTAGAGGGAGATATCAATCATAAAAAGATCTTTTAGAGGGAGATATCAATCATAAAAAGATCATTTAGAGAGAGATATCAATCATAACAACCAGAGTCGCGGCGAAATGGAAGATATAGATCAATAACTGCTTTAAAGGGATGGAAGATATAGATCAATAACTGCTTTAAAGGGATGGAAGATA